>CM029013.1:129086397-129274545 GCA_016801055.1 Panax notoginseng | reverse complement strand
AAAACAAGCACCCTTCTTTAGGTTAGGACAATTAGGTGATATGTGGCCTTCCTGACCACAATTGTAGCATACTCTCTTTCCCTTCATACAAACTCCTAGATGAGCTTTCCCGCAGGTCGGACATGCTTCGATCTTTTCTTCTGCCCTCCTTGTTGACTTCTAGCTGACGAGTTATCCGTCCACTTCCTCTTCTGATTATGATTACCCCTAGTGCTACTCCCACCAGTCTTGTTGTTACCTTCATTCTCACTCTTCTTCTTCTTCTGCTGCTTGATTATACTTGGTCACCGCATCACTTCCACCTTCAACGAGGATGGCCTTTTTTAATACTTCGGCAAACGTGTTTAGCTGAAACATTGATACCTTACTGTATACCCAAGGCTTTAGCCCTTGTTCGAATCTTCTGGCTTTTCTCTCGTCAGTGTGTACTTGGTACGGGGCGAACCTTGCCAACTCGTTGAATTTAGCCGCGTAGTCAGGTACGCTCATGTTTCCCTGCTTCAGCTCTAGAAATTGAACCTCCATCTTATTCTGCAAACTAGTTGGGAAGTACATTTCGAAAAACATCTCTTTAAATCTCTCCCACGTAATTACATCTTCACCTCCTCACACTTTGTTTGCTTGCCACCAGTAGCTAGCCTCAAACTTCAGCATAAACGTTGCAAAAGCGGTCTTCTGGTCTTCTCTAACCCTAGCAACGTCGAAAACCTTCTCCATCTCCATAACCCATGTTTGAGCTTCGATTGGGTTCATGGAACCTTTGAACTCTGGCGGTCCCACCGCCTTGAAGTCTTTAAACGTTGTGTTTGGTGGAGCTTGAGGTTGATTATTCATGGCTCCAGTTAGTAAGTTCACCAACTGCTGAACGGGATTAGCATTAGCGTTATTGTTATTATTGGTCGACTCTTCCTGAGCCGGTCTACATTGTTGTCTTCTCCTTGGTGGCATTTTTCTGTTAAATAAACGCTTATTAGAACTTTATTATTTCTCTAAATAGTTAAGGCATTTCTTAACAATTAGCATACTCATTTAATACATCATCTCAAACAACTTGATAAATTTTCTTTCAAATCAAAAGTTTTAACATTAAACGATAGCATAACTGCTATTTACATCAACTATCCTGGAATAAAGAATCCACAGGATTTAAAACATTTATACTATTCCTTGTTCATAAATACAGCAGTAAAAACTAATTAAGTTTTTCACATAATTTAAGCAAATCATATCACTGTCGATCAAGGTACTGAATAGCCTTGCTACGCTCCTCTTCTAAGATGCGATACATCATCCTGCGATCCATCATATACAATGGAAGTCCTTTGAACTGGATGGGATACCTCAAAACTCGATCTTGAGTCTTATTCATTGCCTTGTTAAGTATAGAGTATGTATCCCCAATCTTCGCCTTCTTTGCATGACTATCATCTTCTACATGATCAGCTCGACGTGATTCTCTTACCCATCCTTCCTCTACTATTTTCAGTCTTCCGGAGGTTTCCTTCAGTTCCTTCTTCAACTTCTCTATCCCCTCGGTCTTATCCTCGGTTTGACCCTTCTCATGGAACAAATCCCATTCTACATTTCGCAATCGTGAGTGAAGAGTCGAAATCTCACTCTCATTCTCCTCTAGAGTAGACTGCTGAACAGTCGCTCGCTCAGTCAATTCCTGAACCTCGTCTTATAACTCAACGTTACGGTCGTATAACGTGTCATACATCTCAGCATAAACGGTGTATCGTGGTAACTCCTCTTCTTCTTCTTCCTCATCAAATTCCTCCTCAGGATCCTCATCAGGATCAGTCTCGGGCTCATGCTCCTGACCAACAACGGTGATCAATGGAGATGACTCCCTCTGTACCCGCTGCTCCCTAACGACATGTATGTCTCGGGGTTCCTCCTCTGTAGGTACTATAGGTAATCGGGGTTCTTCCTCCCCAGCTTGACTAGCTTCTCCAACATTCGACATCCTGACAATAAAATTTTAAGTTTTAGTTACTAAGTCATATCATCTAATGCAAACTTTAACACATAAACACATAATGTATTTTATTATCTTCAATGAATCGCAAAAATTCATCTCTTAGAACTCGATAAGAAATTTCCTTCACTATGTTCTTTCTATAAGGCTATTACCTAAGGTTGTTCCCCCACCTAAGGTTCATAACCTACAGCTCTGATACTAACTTGTGACACCCCCAAATTCGGTACTTTTATTTCCACAGGATTTGGTGTTCACGATACAAATATCATCTATCTATCTACCCATAATAAATGCAAACCATGCAATAGATAGAAATAAAATCTTTCCCTTAAGGGCTACAACATCTGAATAATAATAATACAATCCCAGATTAAACTAACCTTAAACATCTATGCGGAATCATAAACTAATAAGTCTTAAACAATAACATTAACTCAAATATTAAACAAATACATCATCATATAAACAATAAGTCTTCGTCACTTGCTAACTTTGCCCTTGCCTTTACTAGTGGAAGGTTCATCAGTTCTTTCGTTCTTAACTGCAATGTTATTATTAAGCAAGAGTGAGCACAAATGCCCACAAGTATAATAATGAAATAACAATATAATAACATGCGAATAAATAAAAGACATCTGAATAAAAGCTCAACTTTTGAATCAAGAATGAATAACAAGAATCAAAAAGAATTCTGAGGGTCATAAGACCTTGAACTATGTCCTAGGTTATCAAGGGTTATACTTGAAACCTTTAACAGTCATAATACTATGGACCTTTCTTCTCGTGCTTAGGGGGATCAGCCCTTAGTACCATATTGTGCACAATATCTTAACGCTAACGCATAAGTAAATCCCTTTGCAGGGTTATTCATCTCAGTTTGACATTCGAGTCCGCAGCAAAGGAAGTTTAGTTTGGATAATTCAATAAGGGTTCTGAAATATAGAACGTTCATCAACTAAGGACTAGTTGAATCAATAAGGTTCACTAGTCTAATAAGGTTTAACAATAACGATATTCAATTAGAATAAAAATCTCAAGAAGTATACAATAGAACGATTATTGTATAACTGAATCATGCTTTGAAAAGATAATCAATCTTTAATATAACATTTGAATTTGAATAATAGTAATGATAATTTACTCGAGGTAAATAATAATCTTGAACATTAGTGACAAGTAGGGTTATAAAACTTGCCTCGTGCGTAGATTACACTTTAACTACACTCGTTCTTTGATTTTAATCCTACATATCATTCACATTCACAATGCCAGTTAATTATAACTTAACTAATCATCAAAACTCATTCTCTTTGTCTACTTTGATTATTAACTATACATAGTCAAGTTATCACATTTATTGTCACATAATATCACTTCATGAATAATAATTTAATTATGAAGTCAATAATTCAATCCAAATGTATTTATGTTATTTACATGTTAAACATCTATTTAACATCACATTATACTTCTAACATAGTTTTATGTTCATTACATTAAGTTACTAACACATTGCTAGACTTAATTTTTTTTTTAAAAAAAATTCAATTTCTGTACTTTCTGGAGAGTGGCGCTGCGGCGCCACTGTTACACTTGATCTTCGCACTGCGGCGCGATGGCGCTGCGGCTGGACACTTGGCGCTACGACGCGGTGGCGCTGCGGTGCGGAACTTAAGTCGCTGGAATGTCGCCGCGGCGCGGCGAGCCAGAAACTGTTCTGCAATTCGCGAAAATTGCAGAACACAGCCCAAAAAATTTCCAATTAAATTACTACTACACGAAATTAATCATATACACATGTTATAATTCATGCATAAACATAGCCCAACATTTATAAAATGATTTTAACCATTTAAAACACATAATCACAGAATTAAATTATTCAAATTGTACTGTTCTTGATGTTCTTGAAGATTATGAACAAAAACATATAATTTAACACTACGGATTCGTTATAACACCGAACTCGTTCGTTTAAGGCTTAGTTTCTTCGTATCATCATGCATAATCAAATAAGAGTGTAAATTTTATGAAAATATTTATGTTTGACACCTTAAAGTTACGTATAAGGCCATATGGCCAAAACCCAAACTCTGTATATTTTGAAATAACAAGTCATCAATAATACGACATGTTTTCATGAATTTGATGATATGGTTTACATGATATATATAATTAAACACGATTTGATATGTCATAACACACATACAACCCATAATCATTACTCCTAATCCAATTACAAAGGTTAAACAAAAAACTTTAAAAGCCATTTTCATGAAAACTAAAATACGTAAAGTAGTAATTGGGAAGGAGAGATTACCCAGAGTGTTAATGAGTAGAGATAAAACCCTTTTCAAGCTTCTTCAACACAGAGATTCTCACAATTCCTCTGAATTCTCTCGCAAATTCTCTCTAGTTTGTTTTATCAGACTTAGAAAAATGAAGAAAAGAAATAAGACGTCGTATTGTTAAAAAAAAGTCTGACGCACGTTGGTAGTCAGTTACCTAGTCATGGGTTAATTGGCCCCAACTCCCTTTAGTGCCATGTTTGGCTAGTTAGAATAGGTTTTAAAAACTATTTAATTTAATAAAACTTATTATATAGTTTAATAAATGTCACTCCCAATTGCACAATAATTTATATATCTTATTTAATATAAATAAAATATAATAACTTCTCATAAATTCACATAGTCATATATTAAATGTTCTCATAAATAAATACTGTCAAATAATTAATTCTCTAATTAATAATTAAATTAATTTAAATAACATCATGCTTAATTAAATATTTCTTTTAATTCAATAAGCTCACATAATTACATACTTGAATAATAATTATTCTCTATATTAATTTAATAAATGTAACGCATATAATTAAATTAATCTACCACATTTGCATCAAAATAATTATTTAATCCAATAATTAAATCATCAAAAAAAATATTTATTTAATTCAATAAATATTAAAATCAAATTACAAAATTCTCGTTCGTCACAATATTATTTGATATGATATAATATACCAGTTGGAAGTATTGTGAGTCTCTGTTAATAATTGTGAATAATTATTGAAAGATTGAAAATGTGTAAATAATTGATGAATAAAAGGTGTTGATTAAAGATAAACATGATATATAGATATTTGTTAAATTATTTTTTTTTTACAAAAGTAAGTTTGGCAGGACTTGCCAACACTCTACTTTTTCTAAAGTAGTATGGACCCAACTCTATTATTGAACAAATTTTGTTAAAGCGTGTATAGGTTGGTTTAATTTTCTCGATGGGACCATAAATTCCACTACCATTATTATATACCTCATTTAGTTATTTTGTCAAAGCAGATGTGCTAGTTGTTTACTAAATTTTTGGTATAAATAGGTTGCTCGGTTGATTAACTAAACACACACGATCACTACACTAAAAATATACAATTCTTTTACTTCATTATTATGAGTATTTTTATTGAGTGTAATATTACTCCAATAGTAGATAAGGAATGCAAACATTGTTTAAGATGATCAATTTCACAGAAAGCAGAATCAAGTCGCATGCTAAGGTAAGGGATGTTATTATTGTGGTAAGGGGTATCATTTTTATGATAAAGTGATATCATTTTCTTTCATACTCCATATTATGGTAAGATGTTATTATTCATTTCTTCAGCTTGTCATTAAATGATGAAAGGTCCTGAAAGAATTAGAATATCCTTAATAGTTTGTGCTTCATCCATTATTATGTTATCAATTTGGACTCTGGATAATTAAGTTGAAAATCACTAAGATCTATGTTATCTTATTATTATGATGATTTATGTTTATTCATTATATATATCATTGTCATCATTCTCATGCTTATATTGTGTTGAAAGTCATCTATGGCCAATAGTGCATAAATGGACTTGGTATGATTACGACCAGAGATTATTCGGTATAATCATGACCGTAATGTTACAAACGATGTGGTAAAAGTCATCTTTGGCCCGTAGTGCATAGATGGACTTGGTATGATTATGACTAGGGATTATTCGGTATAATCATGACCGTAATTGAAAACACGAATATTCTTGGCCCGTAGTGCATGAATAATTGGTGGTCGTGATATTATTCAGCTGAGTTTCAGCATTATTGGTTTTGCACTTGTATATCTTTGGCCTGTAGTGCAAAGATGGACTGTTGATTATTGGTTTTACAGTTGTATATCTTTGGTCTGTAGTGTAAAAATGGACTGTTGGTTATTGGTTTTACAGTTTTATATCTTTGGCATGTAGTGCAAAGGTGGACTGTTGACTTACTTGATTATAAATATGAATTATGATTTAATTATAATCTATGGTGGATCAGGTGAAGACAGGTGATGAGAGTTCTCTTTGTCTTGGGTATTACCAAGAACTGTTGATGATTATTACAGGAATGAAATATTAACGATGGACTTTTAATCTAGAGGAGATAGTAAACATTATGTTCTACTTGACTCTTCTAATGGATTGTTGATTCCGCTGCAACTATGGTTGGAAACTTTTATCTTCTACCATATGTTCTAAATATCTGAATTAATATTGATAAAGACTATTGATAATTTAATTATCTTAAGTCAGGACATTCTTTAGTGGGCTATTTGTGCTCACCCTTTTACTTCACCACTCCTTTCAGGTAATAAAAGTGTAGTTGAGACTAGAAGAGAAAACATGGGTATAAAGTGGTGATACGAATTAGTCACAAGCCTACTCAAATTATGAAACGGTGTGGCATAATAATTGTACTGAGAACTTAAAATGTGTGTGACATGTTATATACATCATTAGATATTTAATTTTGGTGAACAACAGGGTGAGGCGAATCAGAATATGGAAGCGTCAAAGGTGCACTCCATTAGAATGAGGAGAACATAAATCTTCTCGTGTTCCTTTGGGGACTTGATATAATTGTTGTTTTACTTTATATGGCATTGTAATAATTTAAATATGAATATTGTCGTATTATATACGTAATAATATTTGTATTGAAACTCACAGAATATGAGTCGTCGTATTTTGCACGACAGTTGTATAAATGAAGTTGTATGTACCATGTATTTGGCGACTCAAGGTGGCTGATGTATACCTATTTTGGGGGCGTCACAATACTAGCGTGAAAACTGTTTGTTGTACGAAAATTCCACCAATGGTAAATATTCGTCCCAACTCCCATTGAAATCCATAACGCAAGACCTTAACATATCTTCAAGCGTTTGAATTGTCTGCTCACTCTGACCATCCGTCCGAGGATGATACGCCGTACTCAATCTTAACTGCGTTACCATTTGCTCTTGCAAACTCCTCCGAAAGTTCGATGTGAATCGTGGATCACAATCTGACACAATCGAAACAGGTACTCCATGTCTGGAAATAATTTCCTTGACATACAGCTTAGCTACTGATCTAGGTTATACCTAACTCCTATTGGTAGAAAATGAGCTGATTTCATCAATCGATCCACTATCACCCAAATATCATCGTATCCTTTTCTTGTTGTTGGAAGTCCCACCACAAAGTCCATCGTGATGTGCTCCTATTTCCACTCTGGAATTTCCAACGGTTGGAACAACCCGCTCGGTCGTTGATGTTTAGCCTTAACTTTTTGATAAGTTAAGCACCTACTAACGTATTCTGCTATCTCCCTTTTCATGTTCGGCCTCCAAAAGTTCTGACGAAGGTCTTGATACATCTTCGTACTGCCGGGATGTATCGAGTACCTCGAACTATGGACCTCCATCATAATTTCTTCCTTTAATTCGGAATCATTTAGAACCCAAATTATTCCTTCAAAACGAAGTAATCCCTCCTTATCGAGGTTATACTTAGTCTTCTCTTCATCTTCAATCCTCTTTTTCATCTGCTTGCATTCTTCGTTGTTCAATTGTACTCCCCTAACCCATTTCACTATGGTTGGTTGGGTTTCCATGGAAAATAACATTTCTACCGCTTCCTCCGGTAACTTAACTTCTAACTTCATTCTTCCCATCGCTGTTAGCAACTCATTCTGAGTTGTTAACATTTACAGTTTCTCTCTTCCCTTCCTACTTAGCGCATCGGCCACTACATTTGCTTTCCCCGAATGATATAAAATATCACAGTTATAATCTTTGATTAACTCTAATCACATTCTCTATCTCATATTCAACTCCTTCTGTGTGAAGATATATTTCAGACTTTTGTGGTCCGTGTATATCTCACACTTCTCACCATATAGATAATGCCTCCATATCTTCAAGGCAAAAACTACCACTGCTAATTCCAGATCATGAGTAGGATAGACCTTCTCATAATCATTCAATTGACGTGACGCATACACAATGACTTTGCTATGCTGCATGAGCACGCAACCCAGTTCTTTATACGAAGCATCGCTATACACTACAAAGTTCCCTGTATCGTCGAGTAAGGACAATACAGGTGCCTCAATTAATCTCCTTTTCAACTCCTGAAAACTATTCTCACATTTTTTAGTCCACACATACATAACCGACTTTCTCGTCAGATTTGTCAACGGAGTAGCTATTTTAGAAAAGTCTGGAATGAACCTTCTATAGTATCCCGCTAACCCTAGAAAACTTCGAACCTCGGTTGGCGTTTTCGGTTGCTCCCACTCATTAACTGCTTCGACTTTAACTGGATCCACAGAAATGCCATCTTTATCAATAATATGCCCTAGAAACTGCACTCTCTCAAGACAAAATTCATATTTTGTGAATTTCGCATACAACTTCTCCTTCCTTAGTGTTTCCAACACTATTCTTAAATGTTCTGCATGATCTTCTGACGTCTTAGAGTAGACTAGAATATCATCAATGAACACTACGTTGAACTTGTCCAAACACTGTTTGAACACTCTGTTCATCATATCCATAAATGTGGCTGGCGCATTAGTCAACCCAAACGACATCACCAAAAACTCATAATGACCATAACAAGTTCTGAACGCCATCTTAGGTACATCCTCCTTCCTCACCTTTAACTGATGATACTCCGTGCGCAAATCTATTTTAGAAAAATACTTTGCCCCTTTCAACTGATCAAATAGATCATCGATCATGGGCAATGGATATTTATTCTTAATCGTTAACTTGTTCAACTCGCGATAGTCGATACAAAGTCTTAACGACCCATCCTTCTTCTTTACAAACAACATCAGTTCTCCCCAAGGAGACACACTCGATTGAATGTACTTTTTGTCTAATAGTTCTCGTAATTGAACCATTAACTCCTTCATCTCAACTGGCGCCATCCGATATGGTGCCCTTGAAACTGGTGCCGTTCCCGGTAACAGATCAATTATAAACTCAACTTCCCTACCCGGTGGAATACCCGGTAACTCCTCCGGAAATACATCCACGAACTCTTGTACTATAGGTATCTGGTCCAATGATGTTCCCACTCTCTGGGTATCCACAACATGGCACAGATAACCTACACACCATTTTCTCAACATCTTCCTAGCTTGTGTCATCGACAGACAATAAGAGCGTCTCGGTGATTTACTACCGAAGAACACTACCTTGGTTTTCTTAGAAAGCCGAAGGTTTACACTTTTCCTATGGCAATCTATCATCGCCTTATGGTTAACCAACCAATCCATACCAAGCAATACATCGAATTCTTTTAACCTTATCGGTACTAAATCTACCGATAACTTATTCCCTCTAATATCTACATAACAACCCTTATGAATATGTTCAATGGGGATTATCTCTTCGTTGGCTACCTTAACGTCTAAAGGTATTGGTCACTTCTTAGGGATTAAACCTAATCGCTTAGCAAATTCACATGCTATAAAAGAACAAGTAGCACCCGAGTCAAATAGCACATAAGTATTTATCTCATTGACCATAATGATACCTGCTACCACATCCGTTGATGCAACCGCATCTTGGACAGTCATATTAAACGTACGAGCTAAGGGTCTACCCATTGATGGTGTTGGTCCAGTAATGGCTAACTTACCACTACCAGAACCCTTATTTCCCTCTAACCCTTTCTTCGGGAAATTTCTTGCCATGTGGTCCAATGACCCACAGACAAAACACCCCTGGTTCTTCTTAGGGTTAGGACAGTTGGGTGACAAATGCCCCTCCTGCCCACAGTTGTAGCAGAATACTTTCCCCTTTACATAGACTCCCATATGAGTCTTTTTGCATGTCTTACATGCTTCCGTCCTTCTATTGGGTTGTCCCTGCTTTACCCTAGTATTCCAGGGTTAAAACTCTTCCTCTTTGGCAAGTTGCCGCTTTCGCTGACAACTTCAGCCTTACTCACTCCCTCTAACTAACTCTTGTTCTTTCTCTCTTTGTGGTACTGAGACAATGCCTCACCACCACCTTCTGCTATTATCGCCTTTTACAGAATGGTCCCGTAGGAAACACTCTTAAAAATCGATATTCTACTATAGAGCAAGGGTTTTGAGCCCTACTCAAACCTGTGCGCCTTCCTCTCCTCTGTATCCACCTGGTGTGGAGCAAATCTTGCCAATTCATTGAACTTGGCGACATACTGGGGAACTGTCATATCCCATTACTTAAGTTCTAGGAACTTAATCTCCATCCTACCCTGCATGCTAGTAGGGAAATAGTTTTCGAAGAAGACCTTCTTAAACTATTCCCACGTAACAGCTTCTGTTCTAGCCCCACCCTGGTGAGCTTCCCACCAGCAGTTGGCTTCCCTCTTCATCATATAGGTCGCAAAAGAAGTCTTCTGCGCCTCACCTATATTTGTTATCACAAATGCCTTTTCAATCTCTTTTACCCATGTACGGGCTTCTAAAGGGTCCGTCGTTCCTCAGAACTCTGGAGGACCCACACTCTTAAATTCCTTAAAGGTAGTTGTTCTTACTACCCCAGGAGCTACAGGAATCCCACCCCCTACTTGGTTAAATGCAGCCGTTAATAACGAACTCTTGCATAGGGTTATTAGGACACCCCTAATTCTCATTATGAGACTCGGCCTCTTGGTTACATTGTCTCCTTCTTGGCAGCATAATTCTGATTAAATAAATAAAGTTTCGTTATTATCTATTTAACTACTACGTTATCATTCTCAAACAACAACAACTAATACCACAACAAGCAGATTAAATAAAAGCTTAATTATATTAATATGCTTTCATAGTCAAAACTATTTACATCATGTTCCCTTAGCCAAAAGCTATTACATACTATTCCACGATTGCCTTCTGCAAAAATTGGGATGAACAAAAAGACTACCCTTTAATTATACAAAAGAGGGCTTTACGTCACTACTACATACAAAAAGATCTAATGATCTACTAACACTGTAGAACGACATTCTGATATTTCTGATTTGCAGAATCGACACTATATCTCGACTTATGGTATGTCGAGTCTGCCCGAACTCAATAGAATAACAAGCAATTTTTATCTTGAAATCCTCATGAGCACATTCGTGGATGTATGACATCCTAGCTATTTTATGGTCTTTATCAACCAGTTTCTTTCGAAGCTCTACGACCTCTTCCTTATAATCACGTGCCTTATCTGTCATAAGCACTTTCTCATCGTGCACTGACTCAAAATCTGCCTCTGTAGACTCTTTCGCCTCATACAGGGCGGTTATCTCCTCATTCTGCGTCTCTACCACAGTGCGTAGATGCACATTCCTATCCAACACTACCAGATACAATGATCTCATTGCATCTGGAGGTGTTGGCTCCTGAGTAGGCACCACTGTATTAATCGATGTTACCTCAATCTCCTCTTCTACATCCAGCATCTCATTCATATGATGCTAATCCCATCGTCTCTTCAGAGTATTCCTCGTCAGAGATGTACTCCTCTATGTTATTCTAGGACTACTATCGGTACCTCTGCCACTAGCATTGGTACAATCTTCCACTTGCTTTACTAACTCTTCACTCACAACGTGAATGTCTCTATACATTATGCTATCGATTGACATCTGTAACAACACATAACAAATTGATTAGTACATAATACATAATAGTATAAGCACAAATCACATTAAATTTATTTAAGATTAATTTCCATCTTTTAATCGATATTGAGTTATCTCAGTACCTTATTAATTCATTTAACTTGAATTTCATTCTTCGGACTTTACCTTCCTTGCGAGGTTATTAGCCTAAGGTTTTCCCCCCTTAAGTTTTATAACCTAAGGCTTTGAAATCAACATGTGACGCCCCCAAATTCGGGTATCTTCCAACTCGATATATGGTGCTCCACTATACTAACATTCATACAACCATTCCATTGAAATACAACAAAATGAAAGTAATTACTATCTTCTTATTACAATCAAAGTATAATCCTTCACAGGTTCATAAACCGATTACATCATTCGTTGTTCATAATGTATAATACATACAAACATACTAGTCTATTACACGATGGTTAAGTATCCATCTTAGCCTTGCCCTTATCTCTCTTAGCTTTCTCCATACGTTCATCCTTAACTGCAATTATATAATTCATGCAAGAAGGGAGCATAACAGCTCAACAAGTTTATCAAAGGATAACAGTAATACCACATTCGTGAATTATATAACAATTCCTACATAACTGAACAAATAGTTATTAAGTATTATGAAACAATAATACTTTAACATTTCATATCATCAATTCCCAATGTATAGAGTAGATTAGGAATTCTGAACCGGTCGATAGACCATGAATAGTAGCTTTCAGTTTTCATACTTGAAAAGGATATCACAACACTAAGGCTGTACATTCGCAATACTTATGAGCACTTCTAGGTGATCAGCCTATAGTACTCTATGTTGATAAACATTCATTCGTTAAACGTATTTACGTTTAACATTTTGGCAAACTCGCGTGCCCATCGAAATATTGATGAAAAATACTTTTGTTTGTTCATAGACAAACCTTACCTTCACGTCCGTACCAATTTCTTGGAATAGGATAGTGTTAACATTTCTATATAGAAAGATATGAATATCAATCAATCTATATCTTACGAGTAGTCTAGCCGAATTAAATCTGGCATCGACCCTTTCTTTAAAATCAGTCATGCAATTTAGTACAATGAATCACATAAAACTTGGCTAACTTGAAAGTCAGACAAGCATTAAGAAACTTGCCTTTCAACATCTTCAAATAACTTAATCGACTGACCACAGTCTTTACAGAACCTACATGATATATTCACATAGCACACTGTAATTAGCTATCAAACAATTGTTCACATTGTTCCTACCAACTTCTTTCTCTTCTATGTCTTTGTTAACTTAATATCATTAATAAAGTTAACTCGACTTGTTACCCTTCGTTCCGGTTTATTAATCAACTTACGTTATTAACCGGACTCTAACATTGTTGATAAGGTACCAACTTTGTTCATCATTCATAATTTATTAACATGCATTCAATTCCTAAATTCAATACCATATAAATTAGTATAGGTAGTATAGGATTAGTCATAGTACATTTATAGAGTATATAAACTCAACTCATGTAGGTCTCAGAACAACTAAAGTTTAAAAGTTAAATTTTCTATCACAAGCCCTGAACTCGCGCCGCGGCGTTGGATTCTTAGTACTAGACTGGCGCTGCGGCGCCAGTTAGCAGTGTATGGGTTCCGGTCTCAGCGCTGCGGCGCGAGACTTAATACTAACAGTAGTGCTGCGGTGCCATTTAGTAGCGGCCAACTTTACTGTGTCGGCGCTGCGGCGTGGCATTTAACACTATGTCTGGCGCCGCAGCGCCAGACCTCAGTACCAGAATTCTCAGCAGTTTTGAAAATTTTGTGAAATTCCCAAGGCCGTAACTTTTTCGTTATAAGCCCGATTTGGTCCGTTCAAAAGCTTACACGTTATAAATAACATACTCTACGTGTTCATATAAGAATTCGACACTTTTGAATATGTTAACTCAAAATCCACTATTGAGTTCATTTTATAAGCGTTCGTAAACGTTAATGAGCGTTCAATGCTCGTTTTCTTCATTTTAAGTCGGAATCCGACTATTCTCAAACCCACAACTCTTAATTACCCTATCTTACATCCTGACATTGAAAAACAACGTTTTTCAAGTCTCATGGAAAATTTTGACTACCAATCTGGAATTTCAACATTTTTTACATTTAACGTCTATTTCCGTGAAATTAGCCATAACTTCGTTACTAATGTTCTCTAAGCCAAATCACACGGAATACTCCATAGATTTCATATCTACATACTAACCAAACAAGATGAACATATTAATGTATTAATGGAGTTCAATTGTTTATCAATAATCAATCTCAACAATTAATATTTTCATGGTTTAAAACTATACCAAACCTTATGATTTCTACGATTACATGACTTATAGATATTGAATCTGTGGTAAGTCACTCTTATTCCACCATACAAACCATACCCCACGCATTTATAATTCTCCATGATAAAAGAAAACCAAAAGAGATGAAAGTAGAATTAAGGAATATTACCTTTAAGAACTCTTTATGAAATCTCTTGGAAAACTCTAAGTCAAAGCTTCCAAAGTCTATGATTGGATGAGTCTAGCTCTCTTTCTCTCTCAAATAATCTAGGTTGAGCAATTAAAAAACTCTCAAATGACCAACCTTGGCTTTCTATTTATAGAAAATGAAATGGAGGGTAATCTAGACATTACACCTTACCACCTCCTTACTTTTCACACTTGGTCACCAAGTAAAATGCTTGGTGACCAAGCATTATGCTTCGCTTGCACACCAAGGGGCCGGCCCACCCTTGCCCATGAGTCATCCTTATGGGTTGCCCCATGGGTTTTACCCATTCGGTGACCCACTAGTTTGATCCACGGTTCGATTTTTCGTGCATTGGGCTTAAGCAATTTATCATTGGGCCTTGACTTGGGCTTAACCCATTAATCCCTTGGGCTTACTTATTCAATTAATTTGACTAAACATAATCCAACTTAAATGAATTAACCTTAAGTCTTAACTTAATTCTACAATACTAATCGTATTTTATACGTATAATTCACGTATTCTCTTCGTATAATACCCATACAATAATCGTATTGTACTTCGTATTAACTCATTGTATTATACATAGATACTAAATAGTATCAAACTTGTATAACATACGCTTTATCCATAACTCAATTCCTTCTACGCATATCATTTCCTTCTCGGAAATCAATATACTCAACCCTTAGGTTTTAAGTTCGCAGGCGAAAACTTCGTTTCCCATAAATAAAATATTATCAGATATTTCATCTTATCTCAATATTCTATCATTACGCGTTTCTCAGAATTTCAAAATAATTCTCCGAACAGAAATAGATGAATAGTGTTTTTACGAAAAATTCTCGGAAATCATTTATTTTCGTCTCGGAAATTCTAAACAATTAATTCTAGCACGTAGCCAGATTACTAACCATATAAACACATTCTAGGCCATAGAACGACGTTCACATAGCTTACTCACAAAATAAATCAATTAAATTCATGTAATTCACATAATCAAATAAAAATTTAATTATCATAAAAATCCGATTTTCTCGGGCATTACAGTTATCTCCGGGACGGTTTTGCTTTGACATCCAGGGTTATCTTTGGAAGACGACTTTGCCTTCCTGGAAGGTTAGTAACAGGAATGCAGAAATTTTTGAGTGTTTATAGATTCCCTTCTTTATCATATTCAGGCAATGTAATGGCGTGTATAGGATAAAGAACTCTAGACACTTGAAATATGATAAGATATTCATGATGCAATGTACTGCATCATGATGCAAATGTATGTGGTTTGTTGGACTATTTTCCAACGGGATGTGATGATTATATGCTCTTATGACTTCTGATGGGAACTGGAGTGATCACTAAGGACTCTGAAGAACTGCTTGGATGTGTGCTCCAAAGCTCCCAGGAAATAACAGGATGTTGACTTTGCGGTTATCACCAAAGTCTTTAATCCTTGGTACAAACTTTCGACCATAGATGTTCCTCTCATGTGCAAGAGACTCTGGGGATTGTGTATAACAAATTCCACCATCAGTCCTCCCCAAAGAGGATGTTCTTTCCAGGTTTGTATCGCCAGGTCTTCCCAATGATCTGTCGAATTTACTGCCAACAGTTTTTGTTTGTCAAGGTTGCCTGACCCTCGCTGAAATGTTCTTCAATGGCCAAGATCCCTATTGGGGATAATGTCAAGGCTGCTTGACCTTCGTTGACATGTGCATCAACGGCTGAAATCATTGGACAACTTCCGATGTTTCGTTGGATTTATTTGCCAATGGCTGAAGATAACGTCAAGGCTGCTTGACCTTCGTTAACATGTGCATAACGGCTGAAGATGCATGAAATTCCGACTGGGAGAGCTACTTTGGATTTACTATTCCTAACTGATGGTGTCGGACCTTAATGAGGTATTGTCGATCGTTGTTTGCAACAATTGTGATCATCAGTATAGTTAACCCTATGTATGGGTGAATACCAATGAGTGATAGAAAGTGTAACACCCCGAAATCCGGTCTATCTTCACACTCGGACTCCGTACGTCACGAGTACATTATTCATCCAACATACATCATTATATATTGAAATATAACAACATACATTCTCAATTCCCAGGTTCTTGAAACCATATAACCTTTCTCATTACAAATAATGATTATTACATTATTTCTTTCATCTTACAAGAGTAACTTTTATCCGCCACCAAGGATACATATAGTTCATGAAACTAGTCTATAGTTTAATTTTCTTCTTTCTACATTACAAGCCTTCAGTTGATCTTCACGCACATTCATAAACTAAATGGCACTTTGTCTAGATACCGCTCAGCTTGATCTTTACGGGATCCTTAAATTCTTCTAACATTGTACGCTGAAAATGTTTTTCATTTAAAGCAAGTGTGAGCATTCAATTGCCCAGCAAGTCATAACAGTTGAACAAACAAGTTCAAGAGTTTAAACATTCTTCAGAACTTCGATAACCAAACAAAGGTTACGAAGCGGCTTGAATAATAGGAATAATCTCGATTCCTATCATCTTAAAACATCAGTCAATTTCACTTTGAAATACCTTCATACTTCTATCTTTTTCATACACATCCTGTCTGGCTAGAATCATTAGCACATACTTAACAATAACGGTTCATGAATAAACCGAGCATACTTGTATTGAACAGTTCGATCACAAAACAGTTCATTTCATAGAAACACCAAAGTGCTCACATTGTGGCACAATGCCTCATATATTCTACCACCTTGTACAAATATCGCACATTCGCACATAGACAGAACTTCTCAAGTTCAACATCTGAGAAGTTTAAGAAACTAGCATTCCTTTAAAATATGAATGAAGTTAGGAAACTTGCCTTATGCACAGCTACAGCTTATGCTGAACTGCTCATTCCAATTCCTATTTAGCACATAAGAAAATAACACGTACACCAATTAGTCATATACTTGACTTACGAATAGGTTTACTTAACTTTACTTCTTAAGGTTTGCGTTCTTGTAATTTAAGCTTGCGCGACTAACTTTCATTACCAAATTACGGCTTTATGACATACTGAGATGTCTTATTCATACATTTATCATCTTTGATGATTTACATTCTTATCTTCTTCTTATAACTCTCCTAGGACTCAGCACACATCGTGTCTTTGCTAGTAGTCCATATGACAACCATCAAAGGTTACGATTGTACCACAACTTAAATTCATCTAACTTATCCGAACTATTAAACTATAATGTTCGTTAAGTCAAATTCATATTCCTTACGATTTTATAGCAACTAAATGTAATACCTCAGGATTCATTCTTTATCGTCTAAGTCATACAGTCATTTGTATACTCGGAACGATCATTAAATGTCAATACTACGAGGTCATAGCGTTAAACATTTTATATGAACTTATTCATACCTTACAACGTCTGGTTCCTTCAACTCGGAACGTTGTCCAAGTTATACTTATTAACTCGGCTTCTTAACATTACACGTTATTATCTTTAACTTAATTTCTTCACCGTTCGTGGCTAAACTTTAGTCTTCATTACCTTACGGTCAAACCATACACGGAGTGTAGGTTCTGCCCTTTTAATATTCACTTACACTCAACCCTTACGCTGGTTAAAGTGTTCGGCGCTTACTTTTCATTCTATCATTCTCATCCGACTTATATTCAGCTTTCAGTAATCCTACACCGTTCGTTACGGCTTTCTTGATACCATTCGTATCTTACTTACTACCTTCATCAACGTCCATGTCATACAACCAGGGTATACTTAGAACGTTCGTCCAACGCGAATACAATTCACAAGGATCATCTACGTACTTAACGCTCACGTTGCTCGTCTCTTAATCTCTCATTCAACCTTTATTCAAGGTTTTAACCGCTTTCGATCGTTATCTATCCAATGAACCCCATGTTCATTATTCTTTTTTAATGTCAAAGCCATACTGTTCATTGTATGCTAAGACCGATCGTTCATCGCAACAATGTTGCGTTCACAGCGTCTATACGCTTTACGTTCATCTTACAAAGCCATGCCATAACATCGGAATGTTATTCATTACCTTCATCACTCGACGTCTAAGGAAGCACAATCATAGCAATCCCTCACGTTCGTTCATTACGACTACGGTCCCTGGCTATTGGTTACGTAACTCGCGTTCACCTTCTTTAAATCTCGTTTAATCTTTCTGTTCAACCTTTATTAAAGGTTTAAGACACTTGATTAAGTTTAAGATACTTGTTTAAGTGTTACAATACGTGAACTATATGTTCATACTTCTTTTTTGCACATCCCCCGAGAAATTGAGCAGTTAAAATCTCATTTCTGGGTATTGACTTGCACCGGCGCTGCGGTGCTGTGCCCTTCCTTTCCTCTCGCGCTGCGGCGCGACCTAATTCTATCTCCTCTCTTCTCGGCATGGCGCTGCGGCGCCAAGTCCTTTGATATCTCTCGCGCTGTGGCGTCACTCTCCAGAAGATTATGGCCAATCTCGCGCTACGGCGCCGGCCTCCAAGGCACGAATCGCGCTGCGGCGCCGAGCATGAAACCTATAAAAAATTTTCTAAGTCTGTTACAAGCTTGAGACATCGATTTCGAAATCTCGTAACTTCTTCGTTATAACTCAGAACGAGGTCGTTCCAAAGCCATTTTTTTCCTTATCTTACGTACTTCGAGTAACCTCAAACAGAACTTTGTTCTGAATCTGTTAACATATCATTCAATCGGCTTAATCTTTGCTCTTCGTTCATTTTAACATTTTTAACGTTCTTCGTTCGTTCGTCCGTAATTCGGTCATCTGAACTCGGAATTCGTTCGTTCTTGAGTCTACGACTCACGTTTTATATGTTCTCTTACATTCTTATGAAACCCTAAATGTTCGGGTTCATTTACTAACTTTTAAATTCTCGTTCGTCTTTTACGAAAATTTTGCCATAACTTCGTTATAGCTTAGATTTAATCCGTTCTTCATGAACATTTCCACCGTTCCTAACCAAGCAATAAACAACTAACTTATACGCAATGGTTTTAAACTTGTCCATCAACAACGTTCTTCGTGTTCTTCGCGTTCTTCGTTTGTTCTTCATTTTTAATTGATATTTTGGATTACGATTCTACTTTTTCTTGGAATTTGATGTTATAGAACACCATTCCTTACTTATTTGACCTATTCATTCATAAAATTCATTCGGATCGCTCAAAATCCTTACGAATCTTATACTTACTTAAGAAATTTATAAAATAAATTTCTAATTCTTATTTCTTCATTTTCTTATGATTTCAACCATATGAAATTATTCTCAATATCTTTTACTTCTTATTCTCATTAAGTTATGTTTTTAAACATAAAAACTAAAAGAAACTAATAAAAGAAACTAGGTTTCGAATTACCGTTCTTTATTTTTCTTCCGTTATACAAAGCCGACGATTTGCGAGCTTTTCTATTTCTCGATAACTTTTGATCCGAGCATTCATGCTCAATCTCTTCCTTCTCCTCTCCCAACCGAGCTCTCTCCCTCTCTCTCTCTCTCTCAAGTTCTAGGATTTTCCAAATCCTAGAAAATGAAAGTTAAGCTTTCTATTTATAGAAAACCAAAGCAAGGGCAAAATAATCATTTTGCCCCCCACCTCCTTACTATTCACACCTCCTCCATCCCTTAGCCACCAAGTTTACTTGGCCACCACCCTTACTTGGTGGCCAAGTGGCCGGCCCATATGCCCATGGGTCATCCCATGGGTTGCCCCAATGGTTTTTACCCATCCGTTTACCCATCGGTTCGATCCGCGGTTTATCTTCTTGGTTTGGGCCTTAACCTTAATTCTTATTGAGCTTAACTTGGGCTTGATTTCACAAATCATTGGGCTTGACATAATCCAAGTCCAATTGGATTCTACAAAGTCCATGAACTCAAAGTCCATTAAGACTAATCGTATTCTACGATCGTACTCTACGAATTCCTTTTTCGTATTCTCGTAATCTCTTCGTATTTAACTCGTACGATGTTCGTATTATACGTCATTCTATTCTTCGTACTATACTCGTATAATAACTAGTATTATACTCGTATCTCTCACGCATAATAACCCTAATTATTATACGCGATCATAACATTCTCGAAACTCACTTTTCTAAACCCTTAGGTTTTGAGTCCGCAGGCAAAAACTTTATTTTTGCCATAACTAAAATATTATTGAACATTCCATCACGTCTCAAAATTAAACGTAATCTATAACTTCTCGAAATTTCAAAATAAATTTCCGAGCATAAACTGATGAATAGTGCCTATTTCATCTTTTTCCCCAGAAAAATTTTGTTCCCGAAAAAATTTCATTTTCGTCTTGAAAATTCTTACTCATTCAATCTAGCTCATAGCCAGAATCCTGCCTATTAATAATCATTCTAGGTTATAGAACGATTAATAAACACATAGCACAGAATAGTATTAATAAAAATTTATTTTATTAACAACTAATTCGTTAAACTTAAATTTTGGACAATCCGAATTCCAGGTTGTTACATTTTTCCCTCCTTATAAAAATTCCGTCCTCGGAATTTCTTAAAACCAAACCCTTACTCGGGTTCTCACATTCTTCCTTTCTTCACAGAATTTCGTCCTCGAAATTTTAGCTTACTCTTCTTCTCAACTTCTCTTCAAAGAAGTTCTTATCTTTCCATCATTCCAACCTCCATAACCTATCAAGAATTATGAAGTAGAAGGAATAGCAAGGAATATAAACATTCCTTTAAAACATTTCATACTTTTGCTGAGGGGTCAAATTGACCATGAACTCTTACTAGGTTAAACAGCCTTTCGCCGTAAACCTTTCTTTCCACGGTAAGTTTACAATCACAAAGAAGGTAAACTACCACTTCCATACGTAGGTGATCAGCCTAACGTATAACCCCATTTCAGGGTATGTTCACCTCAGACTTACTCATTAGATTCCGCACCAAAACATTTTAGTTTGGCATAACTCTTCAAAGAAAGCTCAATTTTCTTTTAATCATGACATACCATTCGTCTTAGCCAAATCAAGTAGCTTAGACCATACCAACAAATTGGACATCAACTTGAAACATTCGTCTAGTCAACTTAATTGTCATCGACTACTTCTTTAAATTCTTTTGCAATACATCAAAACGTTTTATGACGTCATGATACCGTACTCTTCACAGTACATTGAGGACTTCGTCAGTTTATGACTTCGTCATTATACATCTTACCATAGTGGTTTGTTGATCCTAAGATCATATCCCACCAGGTTCAAGTGCATTAACAACTCCATCCTTTTACCATCCTTGCATCAAATGCACTAATGATATAAAATTCATTTTTATATTTCAAATCAATTTCTGTCTAGCCAAAACAACTAGCGTATACATAAAAAGAATAGCTCTTTGAAAATCCATTGGTTCCAAAAGTTGAACCAATTTTTTCTTTTTCAAAATGCGCACATTAGCACAATTTTAATAAATTTTGAAATCTAGCATAACTAGATGACTTGGAATATCTTATTCTCCATCTTCCGTTATTGTCTTACTGCGATAATACTTAACTTCTCTAGCACCTTCAATGCTAAGCGTACTGAAAATACTCTTTTTCAGTCTACACATTCCCATACCTTAGTACAGTCCATCAACTTACCACACATTATGGGTTCAGGAACTTTCCACAATAGTATGAGTTTAAGAACATCCAGACAGACCTTAGGCGTCCATTCGCTGAAACATTCAAAAACATACCATATTATTTTGACTCACGGACTTACCATAAGTATGAGTTTAAGAACTCGCACCTACCTTATCGTTCTCTACCTATCAAGTATATACATGAGAAAAGATTCACCTTCTCGTCATATACATCTTAATAGCGCGACCAATTCCAATGATTATCACAATAATAAACTGAGCAGTTGGTACACCAAAGCATAAACCTCTGCCCATAACAAAGGTTCATACAACTCATCCATCACATGAGTCCTCAATTGAAATTTTACAACTTCTACCTTTTCTTTACTTAATACGAATTTTCTTTAATTCGTATACTATCCTTTATAACTCAATCTGAGTTCTTCTTCCCGTACTAATTCGTAGTACCATTCATTCATAGCATTAGCTATAAATCATTCATCGTTTAACAGCTCATCTGTTACTACGATTTACTATGATCACGTAGTGATCTTCTTATCCTTCTCTCTACGATTATAGTCTTAGGTACTCTTACCTAAAATTTATAACCTATCAGCTCTGATACAAACCTGTAACACCCCGAAATCTGGTCTATCTTCACACCCAGACTCCGTACGTCACGAGTACATCATTCATCCAACATACATCATTATATATTTAAATATAACAACATACATTCTCAATTCCCAGGTTCTCGAAACCTTATAACCTTTCTCATTACAAATAATGATAATTACATTATTTCTTTCATCTTACAAGGGTAACTTTTATCCGCTACCAAGGATACATACAGTTCATTAAACTAGTCTATAGTTTAATTTTCTTCTTTCTACATTACAAGCCTTCACTTGATCTTCACGCACATTCATAAACTAAATGGCACTTCGTCTGGATACCGCTCAGCTTGATCTTTACGGGATCCTTAAATTCTTCTAACATTGTACGCTGAAAATGTTTTTCATTTAAAGCAAGTGTGAGTACTCAATTGCCCAACAAGTCATAACAGTTGAACAAACAAGGAGTTTAAACATTCTTCAGAACTTCGATTACCGAACAAAGGTTACGAATCAGCTTGAATAATAGGAATAATCTCGATTCCTATCATCTTAAAACATCAGTCAATTTCACTTTGAAATACCTTTATACTTCTACTTTTTTCATACACATCCTGTCTGGCTAGAATCATTAGCACAGACTTAATAATAACGGTTCATGAATAAACCGAGCATACTTGTATTGAACAGTTCGATCACAAAACAGTTCATTTCGTAGAAACACCAAAGTGCTCACATTGTGGCACAACGCCTCATACATTCTACCACCTTGTACAAATATCGCACATTCGCACATAGACAGAACTTCTCAAGTTCAACATCTGAAAAGTTTAAGAAACTAGCATTCATTTAAAATATGAATGAAGTTAGGAAACTTGCCTTACACACAGCTACAACTTACGCTGAACTGCTCATTCCCATTCCTATGTAGCACATAAGAAAATAACACGTACACCAATTAGTCATATACTTGACTTACGAATTGGTTTACTTAACTTTACTTCTACGGTGGGTTTGAATTGAAACTAGAGGGCTTCACAGACTCAAGTTTTCAAATAGACCAAGATGACAGTAAATCAGTTTTGAGATATGTGTTTACCTTAAACGGTGGCACAGTGAGTTGGAAGAGTTCCAAACAGCAAACAGTTGCTGATTCAGTGACAGAGGCAGAGTACATAGCTGCAAGTGAAGCTGCAAAGGAAGCTGTTTGGATGAAGAAGTTCATTACCGAACTTGGTGTGGTTCCTAGCATTATAGGACCAGTGCCTTTATTCTGTGACAACACCGGAGCTGTTGCGCAGGCTAAGGAACCCAGGTCTCATCAGAAATCCAAACACGTGTTGCGGCAATTTCATTTGATCAAAGAGATCATTGAAAGAGGAGATGTCACCCTGGAGCGTATAGAGTCTTAAGACAATATTGTAGATCCATTTACTAAAGTGTTAACACAACATCAGTTTGATCGTCACTTAGAGAAGATGGGTATGAGGTACCACGGCGATTGACTTTAGTGCAGGTGGGAGATTGAAAGTAGTATGCATGCAAGCCAATCATATATGATGATAAAGCATATACTTTGTAATCAATCTTATTTATTTATTAATAAAAGAATTATTTATTAAAGGCATTTATTATCTACATGGTGTTGTTTTAATAATATGTGATAAACCCATAGTTTTAAGCAATGTTTTTAGAATCATGATGAGATCATGCTAATGAGATCTAAATTCTTAGATATCTTAAAACTAAAATGTTCCCAATCAATGAATTACTAAAAAGAGGATTAGTGAATCCGGATAGATTGGTATGTACGTTGCTTGCTCATTGGATGAGATTGATCTCATGATCATTTGTGTGGAGACACTAAAGCAAGTATGTAGGTGCTTATTAGAGAATAAGTTCACTGAACGTGACTCGCTAAGGAATACCTAATGGAGTTTTACTTGTCTGTCAATTGGAATTCCGGTAGTGATAGTAGTACAAATGATCCTTAGACTTTAGATCATCATAGTATCTTATATATAATGAATTACACTTTGACTTATTCCTTAAGACTCTTATAGTATATCAAAGGGTATGCTTGGGTGTAATAAGTTATATATGAAGATAATGAATGATCAACAAAGAATCTACCACTTCTAGTAAAAGAAGAGAAATGTCCTATGTGATTCGATAAATGACAACCCAGGAATCATTGGCCAAGGTGGAATGAAATTAGAAAGTAGTTTCTAATTTGCATTCATTAAGAGTTGTGCATTTAGGAATCGAAATACATATAATTAAATAAAATAAGACTTGACAGTAATTCCATGTCTTATATTTAATTGGGACATTGTATGGTGGAAGGATTGAATTGTACGGTAACTATTAACTCAAAGGTTCTTTTATGATTAATGTTGAAATCTATATTATCTGGAAAGTCGTTGATCGCTAGGGAGGCTTATCCCTATTGTAGAATAAATATTATTTATTTAAATAAATTAATCGTTTAATTTATTTATTTAAATAAGATTAGAATTGTTCTAATTGATTTATTCACAACCGGTTTAATATGGAGAACCTAAAGGGCCACACCATAAAAGGATGAATAATTATTTAAGAAGTTAATGGCATAATCGTAATAATATGTTAAGTATATTTAATTTAATCTATGATGATAGAATAAATTAAATAGCTTAATATTTATTATTTAATATTTTAGAAATATTAAATATAAATTAATAAGAGGAGTCTTATTAATATTATTACAATTATTATTATTTTAATTTCTAAAAGAGTTTAGAATTAATTTAATATAAGTACTCTCATTTATTCCTAATAGGATTAGGAGGAAAAATTAGTTAAAGGAGTTTAATTAATTATCCCTAATAAGATTATGGAGCCCATTTAATTAATAGAGTTTAATTAAATAAATAATACCTTATTTTAATTAAATAGGGTTACTTGATATCTTTATAAGAGGAGTCTTATATCAGATATCAAGTATACGTAATTCCAAGAGTTGGAGAGTACGCCCTCTTTTCTACAGAGATAAGAAAAACTAGGGTTTGAGCCAATACACCATTCTTCATGAAAATTCTTTTTCCTTAGTAGATCACCTCTAGAGGCCATACACTTGGGTGACTTACATTGATCAAAGGAAGGAATCTACCCGGAGATTCAAGGAGATCGCGGAGAAGTAGGAATTCAACTCGTACCTATTGAAGCTCGTATCTACAAGGGTATGATTCCATAACTTCTTGTTCTTCGTTTTAATTAATAATATGCATAAAGGATGATCCGGGTAATTGGTTTGTGAAAAATTTTAAAATCTGATTTTATTACGCTTCCGCTATTTTTGCAATTTGATTGCTACTTTGATTTTCTCAAAACCAGCAGTGGTATCATGAGCCAAACTTTATGCGAATTATTAATTGTTTTTTGATTCCATATATATATATATGGGTATGTATTTTGAATAATTTATTGGGCATAATTTATTGTATAAAATTATTATTTTATATATAAATATATATATATATTTACCTTTACCGAAACCTGTATAAAAGAAAAAAAATTGCCGATTTTTTTTTTCTTTCGGAAAACGTTTTTTTTAAATGCAATCCATGGGTTATTGTTTTTAAAAAAAATTTATCATCCTGTTTCATGCCACTTATAATTATATATTATATATTAAATATCTTGGCACGTGAATTAGCTTAAACTTTGAAGCAGGAACACGTTTTTTTTAAACTAAACCACGAAAGCCTGAAGCGTGATTACAGGAGTATGTTTTTCCCACTTAGTATCCTGGATGTCATGGAATCTTTTATATATATATATATATATATATATATATATATATATATATATATATATATATATATATATATTAATCTTAATAATTTTATAATTAAAATAAAGGGTTTATTTTAATCTTGAAATTGAATTTCATGCAACATAAAATTGCTCATTAAATGATACTCATATATATATGGAATGATTTTATTTATTGATACATATAATGATATGTATGATAATAAATGTGATTGATTATGGACTATTGACCAATGTGATTGGATTTATTTTGGTTGGATGTTTGAATGAATGGGTTTTATTAAATGGGGTCTGCGTACCTCGTCTTTTTTTTTTTTGGTTTTCTTCTTGATGTAAATTCTATCTCTCTCCTATGTACTTCCCCTTGACTGCTGATCAATGTTTCTATTTAAATTAAATAATTTAATGTAATAGCATTAGTTAGAATTTTTTTGCAGAACCGGAGATCAAGGCACAAGGAGCGCTTGAAGACCCGTTTGTAATGGAGCCCGAGTTTAAATGTAATTATTATATTTAAATGTTTATTCTTGCACCCTAGGGTTTGACCTCTTGGTTCACTTGGTGGCTCTAGTGAACTAAACTAGAATAAAAGTCCATAATCATTTCGGATAGAATATAGTATTCTATATGTGCAAGCTAGTATTATATATATTATATATTATGCAAACATGCTTCGCATGTTTAATAATGTGACGCGTATTTTATATATATATATTTGTATGCGCGCTAAACAAGATGAGACTGATAAAAACAAACCCCTCAAAGTTTTTATTATATTAAGTTGTAACGTTCAAAGATATTTAGAATATCGAACGTCGCCTTCCAGCATGATAAAAATTATAGAGCATTGAATATTTAATATGAGTTTGTTGTGCACACACAAGGCGAGTATTAAATATTTGAGATGTTGTTTTTATTACATTTGATGTTTATAAGAAATTGAACATTACCGCTTTGTTGTGCACACACAAGGGCTGTAGTTTTCTCTTCACTTATATGGAAATACTGGGTATGACTTAACTTAAATCATTTTAGTTCGGATGTGCACACACTTGACCATTATGATTTAAGAGGCAAAATATAAGGAGTTACATGATGATGTAATTGACAAGAGTTGTCTACCTATTTATTTATATATAGTTTGTTGTAAACACACAAGGCTATATACATTTGAAATGAGATCCTTATTTTCACTAGCAAATCTTTAATTAGATATTGTCAAACTATATTCATGAGGGTAATATAGTTTGAAGAAAATAGTGGGAGATACCAATATAAAATAAGACCTAATTTATTTTGGTAATTAATTAAATGAATATTTGCTAAAATATTGTCTTTCTAACATGCAGAATTTTGAAAATGTCACATTCACTAATTTCACTGCGTAGCATACTTGATGCTGACAAACTGACCGGACCGAACTACACGGACTGGTTAAGGAATTTGAGAATTGTTCTCACTGCTGAAAAGATTTCTTATGTCCTAAATTCGCCCGTACCTGCAAAAGTTGCAGAGACAGCCTCTGAGGAAGAGATTGCTAATTTTAAACAGTAGCAAGATGATGCATCTGTGGCTCAATGCATCATGCTCGCATCTATGAGTAACGAGCTTCAGCGTCAGCATGAAAACATGGATGCTCCTACTATACTGCTGCACCTGCAAGAGTTGTATGGTGAGCAAAGTAGTACTGCTAGATATGAGATATCTAAGGAGCTCTTTCGATCTCGGATGACCGAGGGTACTACTGTTGAGACTCATGTCCTAAAGATGATTAATTTGATTGAACGTCTTGGACAGCTTGGGTTCATCATGGATGGAGAGTTGAGTCAAGATTTGATCTTGCAGTCACTCCCTGACACCTTCTCACAATTTGTTGTGAATTTTCACATGAATAAGTTGGACGTCAGCTTGCCTGAGTTACTTAACATGTTGAAAACTGCTGAAGGTCACTTCCCATCCAAGAAGAACCATGTCTTACTGGTGGATGATTCTTCCAAGAAAAGGAAGAGGCCCAAGGTATCTTCTGAAAAGAAGAAATCCAATAAGGCTAAGGGAAAGGCGAAAGTGAAGGATCAAAAGAAACCTGATCCAGCTAGCAAAGGAATTTGCTTCCATTGCAACAAGTCGGGTCACTGGAAGAGGAATTGCAAGGATTATCTTGCGGAACAAAAGAAGAAGCTTGGAGAAGCTTCGAATCCTAATCAAGGTTTGTTTATGATTGAAATTAATTTTTCTGAAAGTCAATCTTCTACTTGGGTATTGGATACCGGCTGTGGTTCTCATATATGTAATAATATGTAGGGACTGGTCAGAAGTAGAAAGCTGAGCAAGGACGAGGTTGTCCTACGAGTGGGAAATGGAACAAAGGTTGTTGCATTAGCTGTAGGGACTTATTGTTTAGCACTGCCTACGGGAAAATCCATTAGTTTAAATAATTGTTATTTTGTTCCATCCCTTATTAGAAACATTATTTCAATATCTGTATTAGATATGGATGGTTTTGACGTTGTAATAAAGAACAATAGTTGTTCTATTTATAATAATAATGTTTTTATATGGTGTTGGTAATTTACGAAATGGACTTTACATTCTTGACTTGCATGAAAATATACTTCAAATTGAACAAACTAAGAAAAGGAAAAGAGATGATGTTAATTATACCTATATGTGGCACTGTAGACTTGGTCATATTAATTAAACAAGATTATCCAAGTTGTATAAAAATGGGCTCCTAGAGCTATCGGATTATGAATCATATCCAACTTGTGAATATTGTCTCATGGGAAAAATGACTAAATCTCCTTTTAGTGGAAAAGGAGAAAGAGTTACAAAGTTGTTAGCGTTGGTACACACGGATGTATGTGGACCTATGACAACGAATGCACGGGGAGGGTATTCTTATTTTATTACATTCACTGATGATCACTCAAGATTTGGATATGTGTATTTAATAAAATATAAATATGAATCATTTGAAAAGTTCAAAGAATTCAGAAGTGAAGTAGAGAAACGAACGGGTAAAAGTATTAAGTTTCTTCGATCAGATCGAGGTGGTGAATACTTAAGCAGTGAGTTTCTCAATTGTCTCAAAGAAAATGGTATAATCTCACAATGGACTCCACCAGGGATGTCACAGCTGAATGGTGTGTCTGAAAGGAGAAATCGAACACTGTTGGACATGGTTCGTTCCATGATGAGTTTTACCGATCTTCCGGTGTCATTTTGGGGATATGCCCTAGAAGCGGCTACATATCTACTAAATAAGGTTCCCTCAAAATTCGTCCCTAAGATTCCATATGAGATGTGGACAGGGAGGAAGCCTAGTCTTAAGCATGTTAAGATTTGGGGATGTCCAGCTTATGTGAAAAGGTTTCAAAATGATAATCTTGGGACTAGATCTGATAAGTGTACTTTTGTGGGATATCCTAAAGAAAGTTTAGGATATTATTTCTACAATCCTACTGAACAAAAGGTATTTGTTGCCAAACATGCTACCTTCTTGGAAAAGGAGTTTATCGTTGAAGGGGTCAGTGGGAGGAAAATAGATCTTGAAGAAATTCAAGAACCACAAACCACTACAGATCAAATAGATGAACCTGTCCAAGTAGACATTCCTTCTGTACAACACCCTATTCGTAAATGTGGAAGAGTACCAAAGATACCTGATAGGTATGGACTTGTCATAGAGGATGACGATGAGGTACGCATCATAGATGATGATGATCCATTGAATTACGAACATGCTATGAGTAATAAAGACTAAGAGAAGTGGCAAGATGCCATGAAATCCGAGATGGACTCCATGTATGAAAACCAAGTATGGACTTTGGTTTCACCACCTGAAGGCATTAAGCCTATTGGGTGTAAATGGGTCTTTAAAAGAAAGATTGGAGCAGATGGAAAGGTAGAGACCTATAAGGCCCGACTGAACGCAAAAGGTTTCAAACAAAGACAAGGAGTTGACTATGACGAAACCTTTTCACCAGTAGCAATGCTCAAGTCCATTCGGATTTTGCTTGCAATTGCAGCTTACCATGACTACGAAATCTGGCAAATGGACGTGAAAACGGCCTTCCTCAATGGAAAACTTGAGGAGGATGTGTATATGACACAGCCAGAGGGATTTGTTTCAAAGGTTGGAACAAATTGAGTCTTTAAGCTACAACAATCCATTTATGGATTGAAGCAAGCTTCTCGTAGGTGGAACATCCGTTTTGATGAGACAATCAAAGAGTTTGATTTTATTAAAAATGAGGATGAACCATGTGTGTACAAGAAGGTTAGTGGGAGCGCTGTTTCATTCCTCGTATTATATGTTGATGATATATTACTGATAGGGAATGATATTCCTATGCTACAATCAATTAAAATCTGGTTATCTAAACACTTCTCCATGAAGGACTTGGGAGAAGCATCCTATATTTTGGGGATAAAGATCTATAGAGATAGATCTAAAAGGATGCTTGGCTTGTCCCAAGGAACATACATTGACTCGATACTAAAGAGGTTTAGCATGGAAGATTCCAAAAGAGGTCTCATGCCGATGAGCCATGGAATACATCTCTCCAAGAAACAGGCCCCAAAGACACCTGAGGAGAGAGACCGTATGAGTAAGATCCCTTATGCTTCAACAATAGGATCTATCATGTACGGTATGATATGTACTAGACCGGATGTCGCTCATGCACTTAGTATAACAAGCAGATATCAGTCGAATCCAGGAGAAGAACACTGGAAGGCAGTGAAAAATATCCTAAAGTACTTAAGAAGAACTAATGATGTATTTCTTGTCTACGGTGGGTCTGAATTGAAACTAGAGGGCTTCACAGACTCAAGTTTTCAAATAGACCAAGATGACAATAAATCAGTTTCGGGATATGTGTTTACCTTAAATGGTGGCGCAATGAATTGGAAGAGTTCCAAACAGCAAACAGTTGCTGATTCAGTGACAGAGGCAGAGTACATAGCTGGAAGTGAAGCTGTAAAGGAAGCTATTTGGATGAAGAAGTTCATTACCAAACTTGGTGTGGTTCTTAGCATTACAGGACCAGTGCCTTTATTCTGTGACAACACCGGAGCTGTTGTGCAGGCTAAGGAACCCAGGTCTCATTAGAAATCCAAACACGTGTTGCGGCGATTTCATTTGATCAAAGAGATCATTGAAAGAGGAGATGTCACCCTGGAGCGTGTAGACTCTCAAGACAATATTGCAGATCCATTTACTAAAGCGTTAACACAACATCAGTTTGATCGTCACTTAGAGAATATGGGTATGAGGTACCACGGCGATTGACTTTAGTGCAAGTGGGAGATTGAAAGTAGTATGCATACAAGCCAATCATATATGATGATAAAGCATATACTTTGTAATCAATCTTATTTATTTATTAATAAAAGAATTATTTATTAAAGGCATTTATTATCTACATGGTGCTGTTTTAATAATATGTGATAAACCCATAGTTTTAAGCAATATTTTTAGAATCATGATGAGATCATGCTAATGAGATCTAAATTCTTAGATAGCTTAAAACTAAAATGTTCCCAATCAATGAATTACTAAAAAGGGGATTAGTGAATCCGGATAGATTGGTACGTACGTTGCTTGCTCATTGGATGAGGATGATTGATCTCATGATCATTTGTGTGGAGACACTAAAGTAAGTATGTATGTGCTTATTAGAGAATAAGTTCACTGAACGTGACTCGCTAAGGAATACCTAATGGAGTTTTACTTGTCTGTCAATAGGAATTCCTGTAGTGATAATAGTATAAATGATCCTTAGAATTGAGATCATCATAGTATCTTATATATAATGAATTACACTTTGACTTATTCCTTAAGACTCTTAGAGTATATCAAAGGGTATGCTCGGGTGTAATAAGTTATATATGAAGATAATGAATGATCAATAAAGAATCTACCACTTCTAGTAAAAGAAGATAAATGTCTTATGTGATTCGATAAATGACAACCTAGGAATCCTTGGCCAAGGTGGAATGAAATTAGAAAGTAGTTTCTAATTTGCATTCATTAGGAGTTGTGCATTTAGGAATCGAAATACATATAATTAAATAAAATAAGACTTGACAGTAATTCTATGTCTTATATTTAATTGGGACATTGTATGGTAGAAGGATTGAATTATATGGTAACTATTAACTCAAAGGTTCTTTTATGATTAATGTTGAAATCTATATTATCTGGAAAGTCGTTGATCGCTAGGGAGGCTTATCCCTATTGTAGAATAAATATTATTTCTTTAAATAAATTAATCGTTTAATTTATTTATTTAAATAAGATTAGAATTGTTCTAATTGATTTATTCACAACCGGTTTAATATGGAGAACTTAAAGGGTCACACCATAAAAGGATGAATAATTATTTAAGAAGTTAATGACATAATCGTAATAATATGTTAAGTATATTTAATTTAATCTATGATGATAGAATAAATTAAATAGCTTAATATTTATTATTTAATATTTTAGAAATATTAAATATAAATTAATAAGAGGAGTCTTATTAATATTATTACAATTATTATTATTTTAATTTCTAAAAGAGTTTAGAATTAATTTAATATAAGTACTCTCATTTATTCCTAATAGGATTAGGAGGGAAAATTAGTTAAAAGAGTTTAATTAATTATCCGTAATAAGATTAGGGAGCCCATTTAATTAAAAGAGTTTAATTAAATAAATAATACCTTATTTTAATTAAATAGGGTTACCTGATATCTTTATAAGATGAGTCTTATATCAGATATCAAATATACGTAATTCCAAGAGTTGGAGAGTACGCCATCTTTTCTACAGAGATAAGAAAAACTAGGGTTTGAGCCAATACACCATTCTTCTTCCTTGGTGGATCACCTCTAGAGGCCATACACTTGGGTGGCTTACATTGATCAAAGGAAGGAATCTACCCGGAGATTCAAGGAGATCGCGGAGAAGTAGGAGTTGAACTCGTACCTGTTGAAGCTCGTATCTACAAGGGTATGATTCCATAACTTCTTGTTCTTCGTTTTAATTAATAATATGAATAAAGGATGATCCGGGTAATTGGTTTGTGAAAAATTTTAAAATCTGATTTTATTACGCTTCCGCTATTTTTGCAATTTGATTGCTACTTTGATTTTCTCAAAACCAACACATATTACCATCTATTATATGTCATGCATATATTATGTCATACATATGTATGTCCAGACATATTCAACATTACCCTGGATGATCTTATGATACGGCCCACACAGATGTCTTCTTCGACAGTTAGCCGTATTGATCACACCCCACTAGTATTGGTGGCCTCCCATCTGAGATCTTGGTATGATAGTGTATCCCCTTCAATCACGGTGATTGTAGATCAGCTATTGCAGCATTCCATGACCTTCCTGATGTTCCAGGTTCCATTGGGCTTTATAGATGGCATGCTAGAGCATTGGGTACCGGAGAGGCATGTTTTTCGATTTGGGACCCATGAGTTGACTCCTACCTTATAGGAGTATGAGCGGTAGACGGCTTTGCCATTAGATAGGCCTTGCGCTTGGATGGCTATTGAAGATATTCACCGGCAGTTCATGACCATCATCGGGTTATGACGTAGAGTAGTGCATGATGAGATTACATCTAGTCATGTAGTGTCCCAGTATTTTTTGATAGGTAGATTTGGCTCAGTGGACAATTATGCACGACACTCCAGGGATTTCACCACGCCAGAGGATCAGTGGCATGTGGTCAGAGTAAATGTACTCGTGATGTGCGTAGTGGCTTATTTGTACATGCCACTTATATGGATGAACTAGACATCGGTGTCGTCATGGTGGTGAGAGCTCTTAGGGAGAGTCATACAATTATTTTGATGATTATGGCAGAGACACTGAGGTCAGCCATGTATTGTCATACCTATCCTGTAGGGGTGTTTATAGGCAGCTCGATCATGTTATACGTGTGGTTCATGTCACACTTGAGACCGATTAGCACGTTCAGACGACATGTGTATTATTTTTCCCATGAGATAGTCATGTCTTACACCTTTCAGCCATCAGATTGTGTAGACGCTGCATCCTGGTCGGTGTTTTTAGCAGGGATTGGAGATCCATTTAACATTCTACCGTGTTCAGGGCTCAGTTCACCTTATAGATTCATTACCTATGCACCTGGCATGGATTATCTCCCTCTGGATGGTTTAAGGGGCATGACCACATATCATCCACTAGTCGTGATGTCACAGTTTGACCAGTTTTAGGATGTTAATCTTGTTGAGGGGGCGTTAGGTCAGCGTTTATCATCTCACCATTTGTCAGTAGAGGATAGATCCAGGGTGTATGCCTGTTGGGATTAGCGCGAGAGTGCTGAGTTTTCTATTAGCCATCGGGGCTATTCGACAGAGTATTCTACATGGATGGAGATAGAGACTGTATCGGATGCAGTAGTATCCACAATGTCGGGGATTGATTCAGATGGTGGAGCGCCCATGGAGGACATTGATGCTACCACCGAGAAGGAGCCATTTATTGGGTTACCAACAGCTCTTGTAGATTCTCCCAGTACAAGTGCTACTGTGGTCCAACATTCAGCACAATATCTAGAGCATAGTCTTCATTTGATGACCTTTGAGAGAGATCAGGCTAGGGCTTTGATGTTGACAGCTCTTGATGGGAAGGACATCACTCTGTCAGAGTGAGACGAGGCATTAACTTATAGAGATATCGTTGTTGCTAAGCGTGATGATGCTAGATCATCTAGAGATGCATTGATTATGGAGCGGGATAGCGCTATATCTGCCCGAGATATCGTTGTTACAGATAGTAGTTTAGTGAGGTCCCTTACTGCTGGCATCATTGTATAGATGAGCACGTATATTGATGAGCATAGTGCCACAATGCAGTTGGTTATAGATCTGTTGACTAACGTAGAGACCCTTGGGCAGGAGATCACAATGTTACCCCCTTCTTTTGAGAGGGATGCGATGTTGGACTTGATAGTCCGTATACACACTGACTTGTAAAAAGATTTGTATTTTTCTGCACAGACTAGCTTAGCCATTTTGTCATGTACAGCACACATTATATATAACAAACAGCATTATATATAGCAGGGAAACATATTTTGATTACTTCTATAAAAGCCCCAGATTCGGGTTCCAAATTACCACGGATCTGGTACATCAATTTTATTTCTATAACTATTTTAGATGATATAAACATAAATTATTTATACAATACATTTACACACTAACCCCAAGGTCGAGTAACCTTAACTTATACACAATTCATAAACTATCTAACATATAATGTTATTATCATACATTACTATTACAATTATTTGCACATAATATCCCAAGATGGACTTGTCTTTATCCTTTCCTGTATCCAACGTATTCGTCTTAATCTGCAATGTTAATCATGATATAGCAAGGGTGAGTAACAAGTTTGTCCAGCAAGTTTAAGTTCAATAAATTAAAGATATATCATGATAGGAAGAATTTTGAATAATAGCTGGCTAACACACAACAATATAATTGTGAACTAGTATGGACAATTTTTCATAGCTGAACGAACATTGAACATGAACATATCAATTATATCTGGACCGAATGGTAATGAAGGTGATCAGCTTTTCATACCTGATGAATACATGCAATATGCACTGAGTACGATTAAATAATTCATATACATGGTAATCAACAATGATTAATCACAAGTTAAAAGAATAGTTCACGAAAAACATGCCTAATCCGTTGATTTTCATTACGCAATTGATTTAGCTTTGTTTGAAAATCAAAAATAAATAATATCACTCTCTAAACATTAGAATAATATCATCATAATATAATACTATTATATAAAATAACCTAAACACATAACACATAAATCTATCCATCCACAAACTACCTAAGACTCGGTATCAAGTCAAACTATTTCAGTCTGAATTGAAACCAACACAATTATGACATTCGGCGGCCTAGTCGAATAAATATCAAGCCTAAAATCAATAAGACTCGGTCTAAACGCTATACAATTATCTTAGATAAATTATTAATCAGTCAAAATATTTTTCATAAGCTCGTAATAATTTTTAAATAATTATTACTATTTATCATGATTTTTCAATCATTAATACTGTATTTATCTAATTTAAATACCATATAATTCCATAATCATTAATATTTATTTAATATTAAATACTAATAAAAATCATGACATAATATTATAATATATATATATATATATATATATATGTATATATATAATATCTCAAAGTATTTTTAATATCATAAAATCGTATTTAAATGATTTTTAAATAGTTAAATCAATTATCTGATAATTGCCATTAATATGAAATATTAAAGTTTTTCATGACAACATATCAAAAGTTATATTTTATAACTTAAAATATTTTTATAACCATTAAATCATTTTTATATAATTTTTAAAGCATTAATTCCATTTTTCCATAATTTATTTAATTTATTTATTAAATTAATTAATTACCATTAATAATAAATTATTAATATAATTCATCACAAAATATTAAAAGTCATAAAAAATAACTTAAAATCTTTTCTTATACCATAATATAATTTTTCATGATTTTTAATGTATTAAAATTATTTTTAAATAATTTATTTAATATTATAATTAAATAAATTAAATACCTTTAATATTCCAAAAATATTAAATATTAATTAAATATATTCAAAATTATTAAAAACTAATTTTTAGGCTTTAAAATAATTTTTAGGAATTTAATTTGTATTTTTTTATAATTAAAAACTATTTTTTTCTATTTACTAAATAAAATAATTGATTTTTCAAAATTAATTGTCGCTAAAGGGCCATATAGCGACAAAACCATCGCTATAGGTATTCTTGAGCTGTTCTTGAGTCTGCCCAGAAACCTATGTCATTGAACAAGGTGCTACGTTTGACCAGGAATAAAACCTAGATCTGGTTGATAGCTGGGCTGGGAAAAGTATTAATGTTATACTATAAGTTTAATACTACAACCACAAACTAGATTTATGTCCAAAACATATCAACTCTGTAAGATCTAAGATCCAGAAAATGATGTCAGAGCTGTTCTTCATTTCTGGGTTTTCCAGAAATGAAGAACAATTAAAGGGTCCTACTTTGCAGCTTTAAATCTATGCTTTCCAAGCTTGATTATTAAGTTTTATTGGTTCTATCGTGTAGTATTGATGTCAAAGAACAACAATACACCATCAGACCAGTAAATCAACATCACAAGAAATAGATCTAGGCCGGTCAAAGTAGTGGTCAGGAACTGCCTTTGAAGATTTCTAGGTTGCCCATTATCTTCATCTGGCAGTTTCGTCAACCTTACTTTGACCACCAATTAATTCGATTCCAAGTATGATCTGGGAGTTCTAGAGGCATGGAAAGATAGTACTCATGTCAATCTATACAATCATAACAACAACATGGCCAAACTCCTTAACAGTTGCAAGATTTAGAGCCTGCAAATCGTTGTCAGAAATTTTCTAGGTAAATCTGGGTATTCCAGAAACATATTTCGTGCTCGGTCAACACACTTTGACTGCTTATGACTGGAGATCTAGACATGATCTTGGCTTGATTCAAGTTTAAGATCCAAGCCCTTGCAACATAGAACAGATCTATAATATCATACACAACTATAACATAACATAGAAAGATCAATTTTATTTCTATAACTATTTTCGAAGATATAAACATAAATTGTTTATACAATACATTTCCACACTAACCCCAAGGTCGAGTAACCTTAACTTATACACAATTCATAAACTATCTAACATATAATGTTATTATCGTACATTACTAGTATAATTATTTGCACATAATATCCCAAGTTGGACTTGTCTTTGTCCTTTCCAATATCCAATATATTCGTCTAAATCTGCAATGTTAATCATGATATAGCAAGGGTGAGCAACAAGTTTGCCCAGCAAGGTTAAGTTCAATAAATTAAACATATATCATGATAGGAAGAATTTTGAATAATAGCTGGCTAGCATTCAACAATATAACTGTGAACTAGCATGGACAATTTTTCATAGCTGAACGAACATTGAACATGAACATATTAATTATATCTGGACCGAATGGTAATGAAGGTGATCAACATTTCTTACCTGATGAATACATGCAATATGCACTGAGTACGATTCAACAATTTATATACATGGTAATTAACAATGATTAACCACGAGTTAAAAGAATTGTTCAAGAAAAACTTTTTTGATCCGTTGATTATCGTTACACAACTTATTTAGCTTTGTCTGAAAACCTAAAATAAATAATATCGATCTCCAATTATTAGAATAATATCATCATAATATAATACTATTATACACAATAACCTAAACACATAACACATAACTCTATCAGTCCACAAACTACCTAAGCCTCGTTATCAAGTCAAACTATTTCAGTCTCAGTTGAAAGAAACACTATTTTGACTTCCGACGGCCTAGTCGGATAAATATCAAGCCTAAAATCAATAAGACTCGGTCTAAACGCTATACAATTATCTTAGATAATTTATTAATCAGTCAAAACATTTTTCATAAGCTCGTAATAATTTTTAGATAATTATTACTATTTATCATGATTTTTCAGTCATTATTACCGTATTTATATAATTTAAATACCATATAATTCTATTATGATTAATATTTATTTAATATTAAATATTAATAAAAATCATGACATAATATATATATATATATATATATATATATATATATATATATATATATATATATATATATATATATATATATATATATATAATATCTCAAAGTATTTTTAATATCATAAAATCATATTTGAATGATTTTTAAATAGTTAAATCCATTAACCGATAATTGCCATTAATATTAAATATTAAAGTTTTTCGTGATAAAATATCAAAAGTTATATTTTATAATTTAAAATATTTTTATAACCATTAAATCATATTTATTTAATTTTTAAAGCATTAATTCTATTTTCCCATAATTTATATAATTTATTTATTAAATAAATTAATTACCATTAATAATAAATTATTAATGAAATTCATCATAAAATATTAAAAGTCATCAAAAATAACTTAAAATATTTTCTTATACAATAATATAATGTTTCATGATTTTTAAAGTATTAAAATCATTTTTAAATAATTTATTTAATATTATAAAAAAATAAATTAAATACCTTTAATATTCTAAAAATATTAAATATTAATGAAATATATTCAAAATTATTAAAAACTAATTTATAGGCTTTAAACACTACTAGAAATTTGACCTATAGCGACGGTCGGGACGGAACCGTCACAATAGGATACTTGTAGCGACGGTCACAGGCTTGGCTGTTGGTATATGCATTTGAAGATAGTCTATACTGAGGGTCCTACTCTGGCCATCGAGCATTTTTGGGACTAAATACTGAGGGTAACAAGACTTAGATAATGGCAATTAGTTGGCGCATAAATCCCTCCCAAATTTCCCCCAAATCAGTACCAACATTTTTTGCCCAAATCAAATTTTTGGGGAAAATCAGCTCTTAATCACTCTTTCTCTCCTCTCTTCCTCATCCATTCTTAGTCAAATCAGCCCTCTCTTTCCCTCTCTCACCCCTTCTATCGCTTTTCTCAGTCGATCGTTCTCATCTGGTTGCATTCTCAGACGATCGTCCCCTTCCGGTCAAATTGGCCCTCCGATCGATTCCTCTCATTTGGTCGTGTGTGCGCCGCCGACAAGTGGTCCTCCGGTAGTGAATCGTATGGCTGGAGGTGATTCCCTATTTCCCTCTATTTTTCTCGCTCATTACGCGACTATATTGACTGTACATGGAAGCCAGAGATATGGATTTGTTACTTAGGTTAATTGTTAATGTTCCATATAATCTGTTCCCCAATCCCTAGTTTATGGGTGGTTATCCATTGCAGTGAATTATATTCAACATTGTATTTGTTTAGGTTGATTTTCAGGTGTATGTTGATGACCCTTGGTTTATCAATCATTGAGTTCTAGCTCAGACTTGTTTCGATTATAGCTCATTTGAACTTCCATTACACCTTTTTTTTTATTTAGGAAAATGGTTATTGCTCCTAAACTCTGCACTCACTAAAGTACCAATGGTAGTATTATTGAGATTAACCGGAATGTAGTTACCTTTGGGTGCATAAATTAGGTTGTAAGACCCCGAATTTTATGAAATAAAAGTATTCAATTTTTCTTATAATTACTATTCAGTATATGGTTAAATTGATAAAAGTTTAAAGTTATGGTGAAATATGAATTTTTTTCAAAATAAGCAAGTGGTTATAAAATAATCATTGTTGTCGGGGAATATTCGTTTGGTCGTGGAATATTCTTTCTGTCGGGGAATATTCGTACGATGGCGCAACTATTTGTGGGCCCCATAACGAATAACTGTCGGGTGAAGGAAAACGACAAATTTGAGTTTTTACAAATAACGGCGTAGTTGTTACCGTTAACACTGTTGGAATACCCGGTGGTTAAAATACAGTAATACGCGTTATTGAACAGTAGCACACGGTATTGCATAGTATTTTTGAAATTATTAATTCTTACGTAAGAAGGCACTACTCAATAATTGTTACAGTAATTACTGTTCAATATTTTATTTTATTGATTCAATAATTGCTACGTTGAAATTTTGTATTATTGTTGTTCAATAATTGTTGCTGCACAGTATTTCCCATTATCAGATCAATAATTTATATTATTTGAATAGTATTATTAGATAGCATTATTGGCAATGTCTAGAAAGTTCTGTCTAAGGAGAGGTTTGGTCATCTAATTGCGCGCCAGTAAGGAGAAATCCTTATTGGAAAGCCCCCTCTTTCCTGGGAACGGCCTGGTTGTCATAAATGTGATTCTGTAATATTATTTGTGAATAATTAATTATTGATTCATATGATAAAGAAATATTTATTTTATGTGGATATAAACGAGGGATATATTTTGTGGTTAAAAATGAAGGAGTTAAGGTTGATGTTTTTATCCGTATTTTTGTCGGAATGGAGGTATTAAAAATTAGGATTTTTGAGATATTTTATGGGGGTTATAATTTTTTAATCCGACCGTTGGATCGTGGTAATTTTTGGATAATTTATACATATATAAGTTGAGTATATGTCCACAAATTTTGAACCGTTAAAAATGAACGTATGATTTGTTATGAATTTTAAGAGGTGGCTGATTCAGAAATCAGGTTATAAATCATTTTTGGTGGAAAATTCTAGAATTGGTGGGCCCCACTTGTGGTTGGTGAAGAAATGTGCTGAATTATATTTCAAATGTGGTGGGTGGGAATAGTAGCAGGTAAAGCTATCAGGTTGCAGGTCAAACCTACCAAAATTTTTCCTATAAATAGAGGGCTAAGTTAGAATTGAAAATCACACCAGAAATAAGTTTTCTCTCTTTCTCTCTCTAGATTATTGAGTATATTTTGTGAGTATTTAGATACTTGGTGAGTTGCTATTCATCAGTGCAAGTTTCCTTCAGCCTTATACCGATCAGAAGTACTGCTCTTTTGAGGTAAGGGATAGTAAGGGATAGTAAGGGATAGTAAGGGATAGTAAGAGATTTTAAGGGTTGTTATGATTTTCAGTTTCGTAATTTTTCTGATCTTCAAAAATTTTGGAAAAATTTGAAATGATATTTTGATGAGTTTTCTTGATTGTATCCAAAAATGGTGATTTTTGGATGTATAGATTGAGAGTTATGAATTTTATGAGAAAAGACTATTTTAAAAGTAACAGCTTATAATTCATTGTGGTTAACTCCAAAATTGATGAAATTTTTATTGGGAGTACATGTATATGATAGAAGTATACTCTGTAAATTTCAGAATTTTTAGACAAAAGTACAATTTTTGATAAATGTCTAAATATTCGGCTATTTTGGCCATATGAAAAATAGTAAATGACTTTTAAAAATTCTGAGAAAAATATATGTTCACTATGGAACTATATTATGCTAAATCCCAGAAATAAAATATTTTTGGAACTGATTTGGTATTTTTCATAAAAATGGTCTAGTTATGAGTAAATGAATTAAATATGTTTTGTGAAGAAATAAAATTGGAAAATAGGATTTTATGGCTTGAGAATCCTATATGAGGTATATGCAGATTTTTGATGAGGGTTTTGGTTATTGATGATGAAATTGTAAGAGTTGGCATTTTATGATGATTAAATGCATTAATTAGTAAAGTGTAAACAATTAAAATAAATTGTTTATAAATTTAAGTAATGTTATTCTTTCAATATCATTATACCGAAATATTGGTATGAATTTTATTATAGAATTTCTATCTTTTGTGTCGGGGTTACTATTCATGAGTTACGAATATTACTCTTGAGATTAAAACTATATGTTGATCATATTATTTTTATCATCATATATAACATTTTTATAACCCTGATGTTGAAATTCTCTTTCACTGGAGTGTAAAGATGGATAGATTATTGGTATGATCATGACTAGGGTTCTCTTTGGCCTGTAGTGCAAAGTTGAATTGTGACTGGTATGATCATGACCATTGAATTTATAATTGAATATCTTAAGCTTAAGTGCAAAGGTGAATTGATCAACATGGTTATAATTATTGTTTATATAAATTCTGAAATGATTATATATTTCTTTGAGATATGAATATATTTGGCCTGTAGTGCAAATATGAATTGTTGATGAATATCTTTGGCATGTAGTGCAAAGATGGCCTGTTGATGAATATCTTTGGCCTGTAGTGCAAAGATGAACTGTTGTTGAATATCTTTGGCCCGTAGTGCAAAGATGGATTTGTTAGTATGATTATAAACAGGAACTGTGATTTGGTATAACCATGATCTTTGATGTTTCAGGTAAAGACAGGTGATGAAAATATTCTTCGTCCTGGGTGTGAAGAAAAATTTATAGTCACAATTATGATTATGAGTTATTCATATGATTGTGGAAAGGAACTGTTGAGTGATGTTACATGGATAAAATATTGTTGGTGGATTTCTAACATGGAGAAGATAATAGACTTTATAGTCTATTTGACTCTTTTAATGGATTGCTCGTTCCGCTGCAACTATGGTTGAAATTTTTATCATTTACCATATGTTATAAATCTCTGATTTATTATTGATGAAGGCTATTGATAATTTAATTATCTTTAGTCATGATATTCTTTACTGAGCTAGTTGTGCTCACCCTTTTGCTTCACAATTCCTTTCAGGTAATAAGAGTGTAGCTGGGTCGAGCGGGGGTAACAAGGGAATAAAACGGTGGTCATCATTTAGTAGTTATATTTGGTGAATCCAATAGGGTGAGGCGAACCCAACGTTGGAAGGATGTTTTGCCACTATCATACAAGATGTCTAATGACATACAACCTCGTGTCATCATAAGACAGGGTTGTGCCCATCTACTTACTGAGTATATCTATGGGCACTACCTATATAGTCTTGGTGTTTGTTTGAAGTATAATTCTCAATTAGAGACAATGGAGATAATGATAAGTCAAGAGAAGACTCACCATTGGGAAGAATATGATAGTAATCTTCTCGTTTTTCTTTGGGGTCTATTGGGTCAACCAAGGATAATTCTGTGGCCATATGATATCTATCATAATCTAGATGCGTGGCCTCCCATGTACGAAGGTTTTCTTGAGTACTTCCCAAAGATTCTAATTTCTAAAACAGTTTTTGACTGTACCTTTATGTAAGGTACCTTTGTGAGGTGCTGACACATGATGGTGTCCAATGTCACATTTGGTATATATTTGTATCCAAACTCACGGCATATCTGTTGTTGTATTTTGCACGACAATTGTGGTAATAAAGTTGTAGTTGTTTTCTGTACCATGTATTTGACGACTCAGAATGGGTTGGGTGGAATGGACCTATTTTGGGGATGTCACAGTTGGTATCAGAGCTATAAGTAAAGAGCCCCGAGCCTCTCGCTGGTGACTTCCTGTTGATGGGGGATGCACCGAAGCCAGACTCTCCGTAGGGGACGCCGTTCTGCGGTGGCAAACTGATAGGTACCATTGTGAGGTGCTGTGGTTGAAGCACCATGAGAGTCACAGGTGGTATCAGAGCTTAGGGATATGATCTTTGGCGGAGATCGGGGAATATAACTAGGAGGGGAGAGATGAGTAAATCCTTCGCTAGTGTGTCCTACCTAAGCTTATTTGTTGGTCAGTCATAATATCGGGATATTATGTGATAAATTTGTTCAATTAACCTTTGTTTTGAAGCTGTATTCTAGAATGATATCTGAAATACAGGAGATGAGCAATGGAGAAATCATGATGACAGGGAAGATGGAATCTGAAATGAAAGCAAGGTATTCTCAACTCTTTGAAATACCAGGTACGTAAATTTCGGGGACGAAATTTCATAAGGAGGGGAGATTGTAAGACCCCGAATTTTATGAAATAAAAGTATTCAATTTTTCTTATAATTACTATTCAGTATATGGTTAAATTGATAAAAGTTTAAAGTTATGGGTGAAATATGAATTTTTTTTCAAAATAAGCAAGTGGTTATAAAATAATCATTGTTGTCGGGGAATATTCGTTTGGTCGTGGAATATTCTTTCTGTCGGGGAATATTCGTACGATGGCGCAACTATTTGTGGGCCCCATAACGAATAACTGTCGGGTGAAGGAAAACGACAAATTTGAGTTTTTACAAATAACGGCGTAGTTATTACCGTTAACACTGTTGGAATACCCGGTGGTTAAAATACAGTAATACGCGTTATTGAACAGTAGCACACGGTATTGCATAGTATTTTTGAAATTATTGATTCTTACGTAAGAAGGCACTACTCAATAATTGTTACAGTAATTACTGTTCAATATTTTATTTTATTGATTCAATAATTGCTACGTTGAAATTTTGTATTATTGTTGTTCAATAATTGTTGCTGCACAGTATTTCCCATTATCAGATCAATAATTCATATTATTTGAATAGTATTATTAGATAGCATTATTGGCAATGTCTAGAAAGTTCTGTCTAAGGAGAGGTTTGGTCATCTAATTGCGCGCCAGTAAGGAGAAATCCTTATTGGAAAGCCCCCTCTTTCCTGGGAACTGCCTGGTTGTCATAAATGTGATTCTGTAATATTATTTGTGAATAATTAATTATTGATTCATATGATAAAGAAATATTTATTTTATGTGGATATAAACGAGGGATATATTTTGTGGTTAAAAATGAAGGAGTTAAGGTTGATGTTTTTATCCGTATTTTTGTCGGAATGGAGGTATTAAAAATTAGGATTTTTGAGATATTTTATGGGGGTTATAATTTTTTAATCCGACCGTTGGATCGTGGTAATTTTTGGATAATTTATACATATATAAGTTGAGTATATGTCCACAAATTTTGAACCGTTAAAAATGAACGTATGATTTGTTATGAATTTTAAGAGGTGGCTGATTCAGAAATCAGGTTATAAATCATTTTTGGTGGAAAATTCTAGAATTGGTGGGCCCCACTTGTGGTTGGTGAAGAAATGTGCTGAATTATATTTCAAATGTGGTGGGTGGGAATAGTAGCAGGTAAAGCTATCAGGTTGCAGGTCAAACCTACCAAAATTTTTCCTATAAATAGAGGGCTAAGTTAGAATTGAAAATCACACCAGAAATAAGTTTTCTCTCTTTCTCTCTCTAGATTATTGAGTATATTTTGTGAGTATTTAGATACTTGGTGAGTTGCTATTCATCAGTGCAAGTTTCCTTCAGCCTTATACCGATCAGAAGTACTGCTCTTTTGAGGTAAGGGATAGTAAGGGATAGTAAGGGATAGTAAGGGATAGTAAGAGATTTTAAGGGTTGTTATGATTTTCAGTTTCGTAATTTTTCTGATCTTCAAAAATTTTGGAAAAATTTGAAATGATATTTTGATGAGTTTTCTTGATTGTATCCAAAAATGGTGATTTTTGGATGTATAGATTGAGAGTTATGAATTTTATGAGAAAAGACTATTTTAAAAGTAACAGCTTATAATTCATTGTGGTTAACTCCAAAATTGATGAAATTTTTATTGGGAGTACATGTATATGATAGAAGTATACTCTGTAAATTTCAGAATTTTTAGACAAAAGTACAATTTTTGATAAATGTCTAAATATTCGGCTATTTTGGCCATATGAAAAATAGTAAATGACTTTTTAAAAATTCTGAGAAAAATATATGTTCACTATGGAACTATATTATGCTAAATCCCAGAAATAAAATATTTTTGGAACTGATTTGGTATTTTTCATAAAAATGGTCTAGTTATGAGTAAATGAATTAAATATGTTTTGTGAAGAAATAAAATTGGAAAATAGGATTTTATGGCTTGAGAATCCTATATGAGGTATATGCAGATTTTTGATGAGGGTTTTGGTTATTGATGATGAAATTGTAAGAGTTGGCATTTTATGATGATTAAATGCATTAATTAGTAAAGTGTAAACAATTAAAATAAATTGTTTATAAATTTAAGTAATGTTATTCTTTCAATATCATTATACCGAAATATTGGTATGAATTTTATTATAGAATTTCTATCTTTTGTGTCGGGGTTACTATTCATGAGTTACGAATATTACTCTTGAGATTAAAACTATATGTTGATCATATTATTTTTATCATCATATATAACATTTTTATAACCCTGATGTTGAAATTCTCTTTCACTGGAGTGTAAAGATGGATAGATTATTGGTATGATCATGACTAGGGTTCTCTTTGGCCTGTAGTGCAAAGTTGAATTGTGACTGGTATGATCATGACCATTGAATTTATAATTGAATATCTTAAGCTTAAGTGCAAAGGTGAATTGATCAACATGGTTATAATTATTGTTTATATAAATTCTGAAATGATTATATATTTCTTTGAGATATGAATATATTTGGCCTGTAGTGCAAATATGAATTGTTGATGAATATCTTTGGCATGTAGTGCAAAGATGGCCTGTTGATGAATATCTTTGGCCTGTAGTGCAAAGATGAACTGTTGTTGAATATCTTTGGCCCGTAGTGCAAAGATGGATTTGTTAGTATGATTATAAACAGGAACTGTGATTTGGTATAACCATGATCTTTGATGTTTCAGGTAAAGACAGGTGATGAAAATATTCTTCGTCCTGGGTGTGAAGAAAAATTTATAGTCACAATTATGATTATGAGTTATTCATATGATTGTGGAAAGGAACTGTTGAGTGATGTTACATGGATAAAATATTGTTGGTGGATTTCTAACATGGAGAAGATAATAATCTTTATAGTCTATTTGACTCTTTTAATGGATTGCTCGTTCCGCTGCAACTATGGTTGAAATTTTTATCATTTACCATATGTTATAAATCTCTGATTTATTATTGATGAAGGCTATTGATAATTTAATTATCTTTAGTCATGATATTCTTTACTGAGCTAGTTGTGCTCACCCTTTTGCTTCACAATTCCTTTCAGGTAATAAGAGTGTAGCTGGGTCGAGCGGGGGTAACAAGGGAATAGAACGGTGGTCATCATTTAGTAGTTATATTTGGTGAATCCAATAGGGTGAGGCGAACCCAACGTTGGAAGGATGTTTTGCCACTATCATACAAGATGTCTAATGACATACAACCTCGTGTCATCATAAGACAGGGTTGTGCCCATCTACTTACTGAGTATATCTATGGGCACTACCTATATAGTCTTGGTGTTTGTTTGAAGTATAATTCTCAATTAGAGACAATGGAGATAATGATAAGTCAAGAGAAGACTCACCATTGGGAAGAATATGATAGTAATCTTCTCGTTTTTCTTTGGGGTCTATTGGGTCAACCAAGGATAATTCTGTGGCCATATGATATCTATCATAATCTAGATGCGTGGCCTCCCATGTACGAAGGTTTTCTTGAGTACTTCCCAAAGATTCTAATTTCTAAAACAGTTTTTGACTGTACCTTTATGTAAGGTACCTTTGTGAGGTGCTGACACATGATGGTGTCCAATGTCACATTTGGTATATATTTGTATCCAAACTCACGGCATATCTGTTGTTGTATTTTGCACGACAATTGTGGTAATAAAGTTGTAGTTGTTTTCTGTACCATGTATTTGACGACTCAGAATGGGTTGGGTGGAATGGACCTATTTTGGGGATGTCACATAGGTGGCTTGATTTTATGCTTAACTTCAAGTACTTATTAGTTTGCTTTGCAAAATGAGAAGTTTTGATGTAATTTAATTTCTCTGTTCTCAAACTGAGCCTTATATAGCTTATTTGAAGTGGAATGCTATTCTTTTTACTGAATACTTTTTAGTCTTTCAATGATTATAGGGTCGACTGAACACTATGGCTTTGGATTTGTTCAATTGTAAGTATGTGTCTTAATTTTCTCAATCTGTGCTTTATTTTTGCTACAGAAGACAAATTTTGTTGTTATGAATTTTATTGGTTCTAATTCTTCCAATATATTTGGATGTACTTCTACAATGCATGAATTATACTGCGTTTTTATTATTTGTAAACCCAATTTCGGTTGCACCTAATAGTACTTTCATTCTCTTACAAATATATGCTCCTTTCTTTCAACAAAAGGAGTCCTATTTGATTATTTCCCTATTCAAAATTGATGTGAATTTATTTAATATTGATTAATGCAATAGTTAATATTTTTTAAACTACTTAAAAAAGTATCACTAAATGTAATATTTCTCAAATTAACTATCAAAGCCAAATGGGACTCTTTTAGCGAGTATAAGATAAAAATATCTCTGAGTCAAGGGCACAAGTGCTTTTTGCAAACTCCTGTCAATACTCAATTATTCTTCTTGTTCATTTGCATTGTATATGGGTTTCATATTTTCCTATGTTTTGAATGTGATTATAGTGCCACTACTGAAGATGCCAACTATGCTATTGAGCTGAAAAATGGTTCATCTTTCGAAGGTCGAAAAATTGGAGTTAAACATGCCATGCATCGAGCTCCTCTTGAACAACGTCGATCAAAAGGGGATCAAGGTATGTACTAATTATTTATATCAATGATTCCGTTTATCACGTTCTTAATCATTCAACCTTTTTTTCTTTTTTTGGTTTTTGTTTGAGTGTTCTTTCTCTACAATCACTCTATTTGTGTTAAAATATCCTATAAATATTTATCATGTTCTCATAATTGTTTATGAATTGTGTGGGTTCATTGTTAGATTTTTTAAGCTCATGATCAACCTCAATTTATTATTGTATTTGATTTCAACTACATATCGACTTAGATAGTATGGCCTCTAGAGCAGATATTGAAAAAGTAGTTGTTGTAGTTGTTTAAAATTTAAATTTTGAAGTTCTAAGTTTTAGATCAACAGTTTCAATTGTCGAATCTTCCCGAGACATTAATCCTTGTTCATGCTATATTACTTGCATTAAACTTCAATTCTTTGACTAACTGGGTTATCATGTATTCATCTCTGTCTATCCTTGTGCGTGTGCTTAAGATGCTTAGGTAATTTATGGAGTATTATTATTATTCATCGTCATCATATATCATATACCATTATATATGTATACTGTTATTTGAAATCTGTTGTGTAATTCATATTTGTGAAATTTATGTGTTTTCTGATCAGATTTTCGTAATTTGTTTGTGATTTCAGTGATTAATTTGAGTATTTATGTATATATAATTGTTGTCATATAAATCAAATTGGTAAATTTTGTATAGAAACATCTGTTTTGATTATTAGGCATTGGATGTATTCGTTGACAAAGGTCTGATTGTGGATTAGAATCAAGCGAAATCCTTACAAAAAAAGTTTATTAGAATATGAAAATTTTGAGTATGTTCATTCAAGGAAAAACTTAAAAATCTACACAATATACAAAAAAATGGTAACTTAAAAATCTGCACATTATACAAAGTAACTTTAACTTAATATAAGTTTTGATAGCCTATGATTATCCTTCCACTTTTAGAAATTTTGTGATACTTACATGTTTAGGCTGTAAACTAAATAAACTGATCTGCTCCTATCCTTCTTCTGCTTGCAATTTAGAAACACTCTGTTGTATAATTGTTTGATTGTTTCTAGCATGTGCCTTTAAACTCCACTTGGATCTCTATTTTGGAAAAAGAATAACAATTTAGTGTTACTTAAGATTGTCATATTTATAAGTATAACTCGATTTTACTTGTGTACTTTCTCCAATATCCATTTTGCAGGTAGAGATACACATTTTGTTGGATGCATTCTTTGTTTAATTAATTTGTTTGTTCCCTTCTGTGCCTGCCTATAAATTTTTGATTGATATGGATGAAATATTATGCTTTCAATCTTCACTTCTGCACTTGCCCTACTGCGGGGTTTTTTAGTTTCTCTGTCGTCCCATTTGAAACTATAAATTAGTTGATATCTATCAAATGAACCAATGTCACTTATGTGATTCCTGTGTTTCATAGCCACTTGGCCAGTTGAGCCAAGCAAAGCCATTTTCTCTGACCTTTACATGCTTAATGTTGTTATGTGATTGCTTCATATTTGTGCTATTAACATGCTTGCCTGAAATTTTGTATCTGTAAATTTGTTATGCAGTTTAACTTGATTAGTACTTGTCCATGATTTATTTCTTGTGGTCTCACTGAAGTCTATCTTTTAAACATTGATTTTTTTTTGTTTTCAAACTTCAAAGACATTAACATAGAATATTCATAATTTCATTTATTTTTAAATGTTCTTACTAAAGCCTTTTTGCAATACATATTTAATAGGACAATTCAGACAGTACTGATGGTTCAGAAGATGTTGAGAGTGAGATTGAAGGTGTTTACATTAGAATGAAAATTTAAATAAGGTTCTCGTTTGCAGTACAACAAGTGACCGAGGACGAGAAATGTATTGGAAAAAGGCAAAGACTCAAGATAGGATGAATTATCCAACTATAATATTGCAATGTTGTAATGTGAATGATTTTAAATAATGTATATAATATTTTTTATGTTTTATTTTATATTGTACTTATGTTTGTTGAATAAATGTGCATTATTAATTAAATTTTTTTTTTGCAATCTAAAACATTTATAGCGACGGTCGGCACGGTCGCCGACCGTCGCTATAGTCCTAAAGACCGTCGCCATAGAGTTTATCGACGGCTTCTATGGCGACGGTCGGCGACCGTCGCTAAAGCCTCTAGCGACGGTCTTTATGCCTATAGCGACGGTCGGCGACCCTCGCTATAGGTCTATTTTCTAGTAGTGAAAATAATTTTTAAGAATTTAATTTGTATTTTTTTATAATTAAAAACCATTTTTTTCTATTTATTAAATAAAATAATTGATTTTTTGAAATTAATTGTCGCTAAAGGGCTCTATAGCGACAGAACCGTCGCTATAGGTGTTCTTGAGCTGTTCTTGAGCCTGCCAAGAAACCCATGTCAGTGAACAAGGTGCTACGTTTGACTAGGAATAAAACCTAGATCTAGTTGTTAGCTGGGCTGGGAAAAGTGTTAAAGTTGTAGTATAAGTGTAATACTACAACCACAAACTAAATTTATGTCCAAAACATATCAAGTTTGTAAGATCTAAGCTCCAGAAAATGATGTCAGAGATGTTCTTCATTTCTGGGTTTTCTATAAATGAAGAACAATTAAAGGGTCCTACTTTGCAGCTTTAAATCTATGCTTTCCAAGCTTGATTAATATGTTTTATTAGTTCTATCGTGTAGTATTGATGTCAAAGAACAACAATACACCATCAGATCAGTAAATCAACATCACAAGAAATAGATTTAGGCCGGTCAAAGTAGTGGTCAGGAACTGCCATTAAAGATTTCTGGGTTACCTAAAATCTTAATCCGGAAGTTTCGTCAACCCTACTTTGACCACCAATTAATTCGATTCCGAGTATGATCTAGGAGTTCTAGAGGCATGGATCGATAGTACTCATGTCAGTCTACACAATCATAACAACAACATGGCCAAACTCCTTAACAGTTGCAAGACTTAGAGCCTGCAAATCGTTGTAAGAAATTTTATGGGTAAATCTAGGTAACCCAAAAACATATTTCGTGCTCGGTCAACGCACTTTGACCGCTTATAACTGGAGATCTAGACATGATATGGGCTTGATTCAAGTTTCAGATCCAAGCCCTTACAACATAGAACAGATCTATAATATCATACACAACTATAACATAACATAGAAAGATCTAGAGGCTCTAACATTCGGTTGTTAGAGATCAGTTTCAAAATTTTGATTTTCGTGCATCAAGATGATATGGATCTAAGTTATTACAACCCAGATCACTCAATGACACCCTAATACACAACTTTAGCCAACTAAACACAACATATAACATCAAATCACATGATTTACAAAATTAGGGTTTATACCTTTTATGCTTTAAATTTTGATTTTTGATCCTTGAATCTGTTATTGGAATGCTAAAGGTTGATCATGGCTTTGTTTTTTTCTCTCTCTCACTCTATATTTCAAAAATTGTAGAGAGAGAATGTTTTGGATATTATGGTAAGTAAAGTAAGTAATTTTCTTACTTTAATTCCTAACTTTTTTATTTCCATGGCCAATATTGTTGCAATGTGGCCTCATGGCTTATTTGTGGTGTAGTGGGACACCTGTTAAGCCACCTTGGTGAATCGCCACATAATTCAAAATATCTTATACTTACTAAATAATACAAAAAGGGCAATTTGGTCATTTGACTTAAAATTTTAAGGGCAAATTGGTTACTTGTGCAAACCCTTAGGGTTTAACCCTTAGGGTTTGCCCTTAGTGTTAAAACCTAAGGTTCTAAAAAATCAATTTTTTAGGATTTTCTAATTAGATTTAAAAATAGAAAATTATGATTTCTAAATTATAATTAGGGTTTCTAATTATATTAAGATTTCCTAATCATAATTCAAGCTTGCTAATTAGGATTAATATTTCCTAATTAAAATTACAAATTTAGCAATTAGGTTCATAATTGTACATTAGGGTTTCTAACGGGACAATTAGGGTTTCAAAATTTAAAATCAGGGTTTTTAATAATCAATTAGGCTTTACCCTAATTAATCTTATAATCAATACACTTAAGTCTTTGAGATCCCAAGTTAGGTTTTTCGTAATTCGAATTATGGTTTTGGATTCCCAGAACTGAAATTATAGTTTTCAGAACCGGTACTAGGGTTTCCTATCTGCCGTTAGGGTTTTCTAACTGACTGTTGATGTTCTTAACATAATTCTAGGGTTTGCCACTGATATATGTTATCTGGTCAACCCTTGACCCTTAATCACATACTGTACACATATACAACCATATACACAGAACATATACACTTATGCCTTTAATCCTGAATAATTCACCACAAAAATTTTAAATTCACAAAATTCCTTCCCATAAATGAAAAATACATGTACTTATTTTCTGTCTAGGATTATTATTTAACCTTAATTTAATATTTTAAGATTTTAATAAATATTTAAATTCTTGGGTTGTCACATTCACCCCTTCTTCTAAAACTTTTATCTCCAAAATTTACCTTACACCTTATACCTTTCATACACAACATCACATGCCACCCAAAACATCTCTCACAAGAGTTCAATTATTAAAATCATGCTGAGGAGTCATATAGACTACGAACTTTCATTTTTGAAAAAATTATATGGAAATTCATCCGCAAACCGTTATAACTAACAAACATAGAGGGTGTTTAGCCTAGTATGCCCTGTACTGCGGGTTCGAACAATTTTTCCCCGTTTCTTCTATCCCATCCGCCTCAGGCGCACAAAATTTTATTACCTCAATCTTTATCGAAATCCGTACCAAAATAATTTGGTTCGAAAAAATTTTCAAAGAACGTTTAGAGTTTTCATAAACGTTGGTCTAGCTGAAATAAATAGCATAAACTCATACCAGTAATTCAATTCAATCGAAATATTTAGGTATAGCCAAACCCCGTTGGCAAATTAAAATTTTAAAATTAGTTTGAAAATGACGTCATGATGTCGTACTATATTAACAACCCATTTGAGGATGTCGTCATCGAGTGACTTTGTCATAACACATCATACAATAGTGGAACAACGATTTTAGATCAAATTCAACACTAAGTATTCTTATATTTACAACTCTAGTCACTTTTTATCATCTTTGCACTAGGTTACATGGTACATAAGTGATAAATAAAAATATATTTTGATATTTCAAATCATCTAGCTGAAACAAGTAGCATAGACTATACTTTAAACCGTTCAAAAACCATATTAATTCAGTTTTATCATCTCAACAGGTAACGATGTGTCGGTGGCCCAAAGTCCACACATACACAATGGTCACCAGAAGTTGAGAATAAAAATTCATCTCAAAAAGGCACATAGTGCGTATTTAGCTTGATGTCAAAAGTTTCGAAGTCTAGCATAGCTAGCAGATTTAGAAAACCTATGTCTACGCTAATAATTCATTACCTAATATTGCTTTCTATTTCTATTATCCTCAATACTCCATTCACACTTAGTTCTACCCAGTTCGTCAAACTTACCACACTTATGAGTTCATGAACTTTCCACAATCGTATGAGTTTAAGAAATTGTCCTAGACAGACCTTTCGCGTCCATTCCCTAAGGAGTTCATAAACATTTCATATAATTATGAGTCACGAACGTACCATAAGTATAAGTTTTAAGAACTCGTACTTAACCGTATATTCTCTAACTATACCCTACCTATCTGTTATATACTTGAGAAAAGAATCACCTTCTCAACAGGTATATAGCAAATAGCGCAACACAAATATTTCAATGATTATCAGTACCAGAAACTAAGTAGTTTTTACACCAAGTACAATTCCCACGCCCACAACAAGGAATCATACAACTCAGCTGTTGACATGAGTCCTCAATAGAAATCCCCACCTAATCCTACCTCCCTTCTCAATACAAATTTCGTTTAATCCGTATTCATAATCCTTTCATGAATCTGTACCAATTCATAGTACAACTAACACATAACAATATTTGATGTAAACTTTTTAATCATTCGCTTGATCCTTCTCTATAGTATAACCTTATCAGATCACGGGGTGATCTCATCATATATATATTATGATTCATTTCTATGTTACGATCGTTTTATTTTACGATCTCCTTTCCCTATACTTTTAGCCTTTTAGACTTTATCTATTCATTACTACTGTTCACCTTTAATATTAGAGTTAGGGAACTCTATATCTTATAACTCACCGAGATTGGTCTTTGAATCTTACCGATACACTAACTCTATATTAGTTAGTACTTATCCTAATCACTGTGGTTATTAGTCTCAGGTATTCCTACTTAAGGTTCATAACCTACAGCTTTGATACAAACTGTAAAAGCCCCAGATCCGGGTCCCAAATCACCACGGATCTGGTACATCAATTCTATTTCTTTAACTATTGCAGAAGATATAAACATAAATTGTTTATACAAAATATTTACACACTAAACCCAAGGTCGAGTAACCTTAACTTATACACAATTCATAAACTATCTAACATATAATATTATTATCATAGATTACTATTACAATTATTTACGGACAATATCCCAAGATGGACTTATCTTTATCCTTTCCTGCATCCAACGTATTCGTCTTAATCTGCAATGTTAATCGTGATATAGCAAGGGTGAGCAACAAGTTTTCCCAGCAAGTTTAAGTTCAATAAATTAAAGATATATCATGATAGGGAGAATTTTGAATAATAGTTGGCTAACATTCAACAATATAATTATGAACTAGCATGGACAATTTTTTATAGTTGAACGAACATTGAACATGAACATATCAATTATATCTGGACCGAATGGTAATGAAGGTGATCAACCTTTTATACCCGATGAATACATGCAATATGCATTGAGTACGATTCAACAATTCATATACAAGGTAATTAACAATGATTAACCACAAGTTAAAAGAATAGTTCACGAAAAACTTACCTGATCCGTTGATTATCATTACGCAACAGATTTAGCTTTGTCTGAAAATCTAAAATAAATAATATCGATCTCTAAACATTAGAATAATTTCATCATAATATAATACTATTATATATAATAACCTAAACACATAACTCTATCAATCCACAAACTACCTAAGACTCGGTATCAAGTCAAACTATTTCAGTCTGAGTTGAAACCAACACAATTATGACATCCGACGGCCTAGTCGAATAAATATCAAGCCTAAAATCAATAAGACTTGGTATAAACGCTATACAATTATCTTAGATAATTTATTAATCAGTCAAAATATTTTTCATAAGCTCGTAATAATTTTTAGATAATTATTACTATATATCATGATTTTTCAATCATTAATACCGTATTTATCTAATTTAAATACCATATAATTCTATTATCGTTAATATTTATTTAATATTAAATATTAATAAAAATCATGACATAATATATATATATATATATATATATATATATATATATATATATATATATATAATATGTCAAATTATTTTTAATATCATAGAATTATATTTAAATAATTTTTAAATAGTTAAATCCATTATCCGATAATTGCCATTAATATTAAATATTAAAGTTTTTCATGATAAAATATCAAAAGTTATATTTTATAGCTTAAAATATTTTTATAACCATTAAATAATTTTTATATAATTTTTAAAGCATTAATTTTATTTTTTCATAATTTATTTAATTTATTTATTAAATAAATTATTTAACACTAATAATAAATTATTAATGACATTCATCAAAAAATATTAAAAGTCATCAAAAATAACTTAAAATATTTTCTTATACCATAATATAATTTTTCATGTATTAATATTCTTTTTAAATAATTTATTTAATATTATAATTAAATAAATTAAATACCTTTAATATTTCAAAAATATTAAATATTAATGAAATATTTTAAGAATTTAATTTGTATTTTTTTATAATTAAATATCATTTTTTTCTATTTATTAAATAAAATAATTGATTTTCCGAAATTAATTGTCGCTAAAGGGCCCTATAGCGACAGAACCGTCGCTATAGGTGTTCTTGAGCTGTTCTTGAGCCTGCCAAGAAATCCATGTCAGTGAACAAGGTGCTACGTTTGACTAGGAAAAAAATCTAGATCTGGTTGTTAGTTGGGCTGGGAAAAGTGTTAAAGTTGTAGTATAAGTGTAATACTACAACCACAAACTAAATTTATGTCCAAAACATATCAACTCTGTAAGATCTAAGCTCCAGAAAATGGTGTCAGAGCTGTTCTTCATTTATGGGTTTTCCAGAAATGAAGAGCAGTTAAAGGGTCCTACTCTGCAGCTTTAAATCTATGCTTTCCAAGCTTGATTATTATGTTTTATTGGTTCTATCGTGTAGTATTAATGTCAAAGAACAACAATACACCATCAGATCAGTAAATCAACATCACAAGAAATAGATCTAGGCCGGTTAAAGTAGTGGTCAGGAACTGCCTTTGAAGATTTCTGGGTTACCAATAATCTTCATCCGGCAGTTTCGTCAACCCTACTTTGACCACCAATTAATTTGATTCCGAGTATGATCTGGGAGTTCTAGAGGCATGGATCGATAGTACCCATGTCAGTCTACACAATCATAACAGCAACATGGCCAAACTCCTTAACAGTTGCAAGATTTAGAGCCTACAAATCGTTGTCAGAAATTTTCTAGGTAAATCTGGGTAACACAGAAACATATTTTATGCTCCGTCAACGCACTTTGACCGCTTATAACTGAAGATCTAAACATGATCTGGGCTTGATTCAAGTTTCATATCCAAGCCCTTGCAACATAGAATAGATCTATAATATCATACACAACTATAACATAACATAGAAAGATCTAGAGGCTCTAACATTCGGTTGTCAGACCATGTTTTATGGTTCATAGATCAGTTTCAAAAATTTGATTTTCGTGCATCAAGATAATAGGGATCTAAGTTATTACAACCCAGATCACTCAATGACACCCTAATACACAACTTTAGCCAACTAAACACAACATATAACATCAAATCACATGATTTACAAAATTAGGGTTTATACCTTTTATGCTTTAAATTTTGATTTTCGATCCTTGAATCTGTTATTGGAATGCTAAAGGCTGATCATGGCTTTGTTTTTTTCTCTCTCTCACTCTATATTTCGAAAATTGTGGAGAGAGAATGTCTTGGATATTATGGTAAGTAAAGTAAGAAATTATCTTACTTTAATTCCTAACTTTTTGATTTCCATGACCAATATTGTTGCAGTGTGGCCTCATGGCTGATTTGTGGTGTAGTGGGACACTTGTCAAGCCACCTTGGTGAATCACCACACAATTCAAAATATCTTATACTTACTAAGTAATACAAAAAGGGTAATTTGGTTATTTGACTTATAATTTTAATGGCAAATTGGTAACTTGTGCAAACCCTTTAGGGTTAAAATCTAAGGTTCCAAAAAATTAATTTTCTAGGATTTTCTAATTAGATTTAAAAATAGAAAATTATGATTTCTAAATTATAATTAGGGTATTTTAATTACATTAATATTTCCTAATCATAATTCAGGCTTGCTAATTAGGATTAATATTTCCTAATTAAAATTGCTAATTTAGCAATTTGGTTCGAAATTGTACATTAGGGTTTCTAACGAAATAATTAGGGTTTCAAATTTTAAAATTAGGGTTTTCTAATAATCAATTAAGCTTTACCCTAATTAATCTTATAATCAATACATAAGTCTCTGAGATCCAAAGTTAGGTTTTTTATAATCCGAATTAGGGTTTCAGATTCCCGAAACTAAAATTATGGTTTCCAGAATCGGTACTAGGGTTTCTTATCTGTCGTTAGGGTTTTCTAACTGAATGTTGACGTTCTTAATATAATATTAGGGTTTGTCATTGATATAAGTTATTTGGTCAACCCTTGACCCTTAATCACATACTGTACATATATACAACCATATACACAGAACATATACACTTATACCCTTAATCATGAATAATTCACCACAAAAATGTTAAATTCACAAAATTCCTTCCCAGAAATGACAAATCCATACACTTATTTTCTGTCTAGGTTTATTATTTAACCTTAATTCAATATTTTAAGATTTTAATAAATATCTAAATTTTCGGGTTGTCACAACTTTCATTTTAGTTATGCCTTGTTGCTTGCTTGATATTTGTCTGTTTCTCTAGGGCTTGTGATCTTGTTGTATTCTGAACTCCTCCTTGATGGACGAACATTGAGATGTCTCAGAATCTTTCAAAAAGAATCGTTGATCTGTGCGTATTCCCTACCCTCTTTGGTGTCTTAGGACTGGTTTCTGTACTTAGATGTGGAGAGTGGGGTGGCTTTCCTCTCTAAGGTTGATCGCACCACAGATGGTCGACATCACTCCTTTGTATGGGGGAGCCCGGTTAGTTCCATCTCTTATGGATTGGTGTTTTTCTTTGAGGAATCAACCACAACTTAGATGGTCATCGATTCTCCCATTTGTGTTGGGAGGTCAGTTAGTTCCATCCCTTTGGTCGGAAGCCGATGAAGTGTGATGGATTGAAAAATGATCCCAGTACCGCTGACAAGTTATTATGTTTTGGTAGGGGGTAATATTGAACCATGAATGGCTGCCTACGTACTCCTATTGAAGAGGAGATCGGGTCTGCGTAGTTCGAACCTGGTGTAGAGGTTTAACGTTGTATGTGGCAAAGTGGTGTAGAGATTTTTTGTTGTTTTTGTAGTGAGAAGGGTGTAGAAATGTTTTTACTGTTTTTGTTTTATTGCAACCAGACCATATAAAATAGTTGCCTACGTACTCCCGTGTATTGGGGAGATCAGGTCGGCGTAGTTCGCCCCATGTACAGGGCAGTTTACAGCCAAAAAGCTTAATCCCATGTACAGGATAAACTGATGGTGTGAAGGGTTTAATCCCTGGTTGGATAACCCGAAGGTGTGAAAGGTTTTGAAAACCTGCGAAGAGTGAAGGATCTGGTGATCCGAAACCAGGCTGCTGGTTGGAAAGTGTGTTTGTCCCTGATGGGGCAAATGGGTGTAAGGAAAGTTGTATATAGTTAAGGTTTAGAAAACCTGAATTGACTAGGGATTTGGTGATCCATAACCAAGATGTTTGGTTGATGGTAACTTCAGATATAGTACCGTTTCACGGTGTCCGAGTTAATGAGTTGCGAAAATTCATTGCCTTCCATCTCCTGTAATCTGAGAGCGCCTCCTGTCAATACCTCCTTGACAACAAATGGGCCTTCCCAGTTCGTGGTGAATTCTCCTTTGGACTAATCTTGGTTGTCAAGAACCTTCTTTAGGACCAGGTCATGTTGTTTAAACTGCCGTAGCCAGGCTTTTCTGTTGTAGGATTTGGCTATCCTTTGTTAGTATAACCGACCATGGAAGATAGCTGCGGCTCAGCTTTCGTCTATTAGAGGCAATTGGTGATACCTATCTTGTACCCACTGATCTTCATCCAGCTGAGCGTGTATCAACACTCTCAGGGATTCCATTTCCACCTCTATGGGGAGCATCGCTTCCATCCCATAGGTTAATGAGTAGGGGGTTGCCCTAGTGGAAGTGCGCATTGATGTTCTGTAGGCTAATAGAGTCAGAGGAAATAAGTCATGCCATCCTTTGTGATTGGTGGACATCTTTTGCATGATCTTCTTGATGTTTTTGTTAGCCGCTTCAACAGTACCATTCATCTTTGGACGGTAGATAACGGAGTTAAGATGTTTGATGTGGAATTTACTACATAACTCCTTCATCATCTTGTTGTTGAGGTTCTTAGCATTGTCTGATACAATTACCTCTATTTGTCCATATCGATAAATGACATTGTTTCTGATGAAAGCAATGATAACTTCTTTTGTAACCTTGGGGAAGGAGGTTACTTCTACCCACTTGGTGAAGTAGTCGATCATGGTGAAGATAAACTGATGATCATTACTGGCTTTAGGCTTGACGGGCCCGATCACTTCCATTCCCCACATTAAGAATGTCCAGGGTGAATTCATATTATGGAGCTCCCTTTGAGGGGCATGGATAGCATTCCTATGAATTTGGCATTGGTAACATCTCTTGACGTGATCATCATAGTCAGCTTCGAGAGAGAGCCAGTAATGCCATGTTCTTAGGAGCTTCTTTACAAGTAGGGGGCCGCTCATGTGTGGGCCACATACTCCACCATGGATTTCATCCATGAGCCTCTAAGCTTGGTTTTTGTCCAGACATCTGAGGAGACCTAGTCTTGCATCTCTTTTGTAGAGTGTGTCTCTGCCCAGGTAGAATTTCATAGTCAGTCGATGGATACGCCTTCTTTCAGTCGGACTCGCCTCAGTGGGTGTAGATCCATCTTGTAAGTACTCCTTGATATGCTGATATCAAGGGTGGTGGATGGGAGGTAGCTCATCTGATACTTCTCCAATGTAATTCCCATTGGCTGGAGCCTTTTGTCGGGAAAATGTGATGGTTGGCTTGTTTTCCTTATCAAGTATGTTGATCAAAGAGGCCAAGGTTGCTAGCGGATCCACAAAATCATTCCTATTCTGAGGAATTTTGAGGAATGATATTTCTTCAAACTCCGAAGCCATCTGTAGAACCTGCTGATGGTAAGGCAGCAAATGTAGCTATTTGGTGTGATAGATTCATGTGGTTTGTCTGATCACCAATTCAAAATCCCCAAAGACAGTTAACCGTCTGATGCCCATTGATCGGGAAAGTTTTAGCCCCATGATATATCCTTTATACTAAGCTATGTTGTTGGTGTTGGCAAACTGCAATTTTACAGTGATGGGATGCTACTCCCCCCTAACGGATATTAGAACTGCTCTAGCCCCAGAACCTTCCATATTTATAGCTCCATCAAAATACATCATCCATGTTTAGTGTGCATCGTACTGATGGTGTTGCTGAACTGTCATTACCCCTTCATCGGGGAAGTATGTTTCCAAGGGTTTGAAATCCCTTAAAGGTGTAGCGGCCAGTTGATCCGTAATTCCCTGACCCTTGATAGACATTTGCGTCACGTAGACTATGTCAAATTATTGTAGGATCAACTGCCATCTGGACAGCCGATAATTCAACATGGGTTTACTGAACATGTACTTGAGAGGATCCATGCCGGATATGAGATGGGTTGTGTGACCATAGAGGTAATGTTGTAACCTCATGGAAGCACATGCTAAAGCACACCAAGTTTTCTCAATTGGAGTGTACTTATGTTCATTACTGCTGAATCTTTTACTGAGGTAGCAGATAGCTTGCACTTGGCCTCTATCGTTTTTCTGTCCCAGCAAGCAGCCCATGGTGTTATCATTGATGGACATGTACATAAACAGGGGAACATCATCCCTATGAGGTACCAAAATAGGAGCATTGACTAGCTACTCTTTGATTGTAAGGAAGGCTTTCTGGCACTCATCATTCCATTTCATGGAGGAGTTCTTCCATAACAACTTTAATATAGGCTCATAGGTTGTTGTGAGTTGGGAAATGAACCTGTTGATGAAGTTGATTCTTCCCAAAAATCCCCGTATTTCCTTCTATGTATGAGGAATGGGCATTTCTGTAATGGCCTGGATTTTGGTGGGATCCAGCTCAATCCCCTTGTGGCTGACTAGGAATCCTAGTAACTTGCCTAATTTGACGCCAAAGGCGCACTTGGATGGATTCAACTTCAAGTTGTACTTATGCAACTTGTTAAAAAGCTTTCTGAGATGGTCTAGGTGGTCTTCCTCCCTTCGGGACTTGACAATAATGTCATCCACATAGATCTCTATCTCTTTGTGCATTAAATCATGAAAAAGAGCCATCATGGCTCGCTGGTACGTAGCTCCGACATTGATGAGGCCGAATGACAACGGTCTATAGCAAAAGGTTCCCCAAGGAGTGATGAATGCAATTTTCTCACAATCTTCTTCAGCAACCATGATTTGATGGTACCCCGCGAAGCAATCAGCAAAGGAGTACATGTCGTATTGAGCTGCATTGTCAATGAGTTTATGGATGAATAGCACGGGAAAGCTATCTTTAAGGCAAGCTTTATTCAAATCCCTGTAGTCCACGCAAACTCGCACCTTCCCTATCGGTTTGGGCACGGGGACTGTGTTGGATAGGAATTCAAGGTATGTTGATACCATGATGATGCTTGCTTGAAATTGTTTCACAATTTCTTCTTTAACTTTTAAACTCCACTCATGTTTTAATCTCTTGAGCTTCTACCTGACTGGCTTGAATCCCTCTTTGATGGGGAGGCGATGAATAACAATATCAGTAGACAAACCGACCATCTCTTCATGAGACCATGCAAATACATCCTGGAATTGAGTTAACATAGTAACCATGTCATTCGTCTAGTTTGTAGTGAGGTCCGTACCAATCTGGATTTGTTTAGGGTTTTTTGAGGTTCCGAAGTTAAAAGAGGTGATTTGATCAAGGTTTGGCTTGGGCTTGTCTAAGACCCATTCTTTGATCTCCTGAGGTATCTCAAAGTCCTCTTGTATTTCCATCAAGACTGAGTTCAACTTTGCATCAAAGTTACCGTCCTCGTGGAGAATAGGCACCTTATCAGCAAGTATAGGCACATCTAACTTCATAGTCCTGAAACAAAATGCTTCAACTTAATATATGAAACTGTTCAATCATACAAAGTGTTAGCATATAATGACAAAATAACTGCTAATACTGTATAGAAAAAGTAAGTAGTTATTATTATCTACAAGGTAGAGGGAGTTTCTGCCCTTTTTACCCTCGTCGGCAAATGCAAGGAGTTCTACTCCAATTGCCCAGAGTGAAGTCCTGGTGGACGGCTGTGATGAAGTGGCTGTTGTCGTCGTCCTTCACCCAAATGATGATCATGATATCCTGACAATCATCGTCTGAGGAGACTCTGCTTGTACTGTCAGTGTGGATTATGATGCGTATGTTTGATAAGCGTCTTACAATGTCATGCTTACGCCTCCGGTCCTTTTCCTCCACCTTCGGATACGATATCAAAACTTCTTTTCCTTTAACCGGTATCGGCTTAGGAAATAACATGGTCATCACATGTGCATGAACCTTTACTGAAGTCTGTATAGTTTCAGCTCCTGTAGCTTGTGGCAATCGTCGTATGGCTGAAGATATAGGAACCTATTTGTGTTGGTGAGGATTCATGTTGCTGGAACTAGCAGAATAGCCTAGTCCGGATGTCCCCGTTTGACTGGGAACTTGAATTGGGTGCTTAATGTCCTGATGGTCTTTTCCCAACCCTTGTCCAGGTTGATAACCCAAAGATAACATTTCTTTACTCGTAGACATTACCTCGACAGAAACTTTGGGTATTAGAGGTGGTTACCCTTTGGGATGGTAGTGAGTATTGCTCACCTCCAGGGCATGGAAGCTGACAGGCTCAACTTCTGAATTGAAACTGATGAGCGGGATACCACCTTGTTCCGGACATTCTGGTTCGGCATTAACAGTGACTAGGCTATTGTTAATGATGCATTTAAGCTGCTGATGAAGGGTGGACGGGACGACTCCAGCCATATGAATCCACGATCTTCCTAAGAGCAAGTTGTATCTTGTAGCTATTTTAAGCACATAAAAGGATACGTAGAATGTATGTGGACCAATCTCCACAGGTAATTCAATCTCCTCGATAGCATTTCGTCGGGATCCATCAAAAGCTTTGATAATTGTATGGCTTCTTCAGATTCTATTTAGATTGATATTCATCTTCTCCAAGGTGGCATACAGGCAGATATTCAAGGAGGACCCTCCATCTATTAATACTCCTGTGACCACATATCCGGAGGACACAACCGCTATGTGTAACGACTTACAATGACCAGTCCCTTTGAGAGGTATATCATCATCAGTGAAAGATATCACATTGTTATTAAGAATGTGATCAACCAGGTGATGGAACTTTTCGAAATCCACTGATTTTGGTAAATGAGCTTCTTCTAAAACTCTTAGTAATACCTTAAGGTGATCCTCTGAGGAGAACACCAAGTCCAGTATGGAAACCTGTTGTGGAGCTTCTTTTAAGCTTAAAACCACCTTGGCTTCATTATGTCTTATAGTATGGAGGAATTTTTCAATCTTCTCCATGGGAACATTCCCCTTTGATTTGATGGCGGGCTTCATCACCCGTTGGGTAAGATATAGTGTATTTTCTTTCGACACTACAGCAGTTGTGTGGGATGTGGATCCTTCAACCTCTCCATAATTCCATGGAACCTTTTGTAGGCTAACAACAGGATGTTGTGGTCTGAATGGTAAGATGATTGGCTCTGGCACAACCACTATAAAAGGAGTTTCAATACCGTTGAGTTGAATAGGTTGAATTGTATGTGAAGGGGTAGCTGAATCTATCTCAGAAGATATAACTGCTATAACTTCCTTCCACTTTTTAGGAAATGTGTCCCCACTCTCAAGTAAAACATTGTCATTGTCTGCCTGCTGTAGGACACCATTGTCAATTAGGTTATGAATAAGGAGGCAGAGTGCCCATCATTCTTCAGTGCTGTGAGCGCGAGAGTGGGAGTGATATTGGCACACTCCATTAAAATCAAACCGTCTTGAACGCGGGTTGATTGGAGGTAGCAGAGCTGTGATTCTTCCTTCATTGATCATCATCTATAATATCTCCTCCATCGATTGGCCTAAATATGTAAATTCCCTTTTATTGGCTAAATCCCGACGGGCTTTGGCGTTTGCTCTTTTTGTAATTTTATCCTTGTTTCATTTTCTGGAGTACGCGGTGGAGTGTTTGTAACAAGAGAAAGGAGGCTAGCATGCTCCTAGCTGAATAATTGATGTGTGACTTGTTGCTGATGGACCACCAGTTCTGACAATTGGTTAACTTGCTCACGCAGAGCGTTCATTTTTCGTTCCATAATAAATTTGTACTGTGCATAATCCCACTTGTCAGCATTATCCTATCTAGTTTGGGAAGATCCACCAATGGAGTGGGAAGTCTGTCTACTACTCCAATTAATCATGCTAACCTCATCTTCTCTATGTTGAGGAAGAGCGTTGTCTTGCACATGGGTTGGTCGGGTTTAGTCACCACGATCTCACCATTGTCAATCAAATCCTGAATCTTGTGCTTCAAGGCCCAACAATCCTGAGTATCATGGCCTGGAGCTCCAGCAGGATAAGCACATTTCTGGCTAGCATTGAAACCCTTCCCACTCGGGTTGGCCGGTGGAAGAAGATGGGTAATTTTCTTCTAAGTTATCAGAAGATTGAGAATGTTCTCGAGCGGATCCCCTAAGGGTGTGAACACTCGAGTGCGTCTGATTTCTCCACCTTTTGGCAATGGAGGGTTTTAAGACTGAGCTAGAGAAAGGGAGTAGTTTCTCCTCTAAATAGGCAAGCTTTGATTGCCTTTTTGCCCTTGTAGTATCAAGGAAACATCCTCCTCTTTCTTCTTATGGACCCTCTTGGGGTTGTTTTCATGACTTCCAGACTGGATATGCTCAGCCATTTCTCCATGATTGATTATTTTGGAGAATGGTTTGCCAATGCCTGCTAAAACTCTCTCATAGAAGGGAGCTTCTTGAATATCTATGAAGGTCATCACCATCTCAGACTCAGTCATAGAGGGAATCACTAAAGCATCCAGACACCTCCATCTTTGGGCATACTCTCGGAAAGACTCATTAGCTTGTCTCTTGAACTTGGTAATTTGGTACTGGTCAGGAGCCATTTGAGTTTAGAAATTGTACTTACTGAGGAAAGCACGAGCTAGCTCCTCCCAGCTATGAATTTTTGAGTTTTCCAATTTGGTATACCATGATCTAGCTTCACCAGTCAGACTCTTTTGAAACAGCTGCATTCCGAGCTTTTCATCCTCGGCATAAAATTTGAGTTCCCCAATGAAGACTTTCAAATGTGTGTAAGGATCTCCCAATCCATTATACTTTTCAAAATTGGGAGTCTTGAATTTCTCTGGATAATGAACCCCAGGGAAGATACAAAGGTCTGGATACGAAACACTCCCATGTGCTCCAGTCCCTTTGATAGACCGAAGGGTCTCTTCCATATGTAGGACTTTCTTCCTGATATCAACAGTGTCTGGATCTTCCTTGAGATGTGTGGTTTCAAGGGTGTTGTTGGTTTTGTCCAACTGAGATTCGGGTACAGGAATTTCTTTGTCCGATCCTTGAGTTCCTCCATGTGTAGAAGATTCGGTATGTACGGGCATTCGTGGACCCTGAGTGGACTTGTGTAGTTCCTTAAGCAGAACAACAAACTCTGTAATTTGGTTGCTTAGTCCTTCGAACTCCTCGCGAAAGACGGGAGCAGGACTAGACTAGCCAGATGAAGCTATGTTTGGCTGTAGGCTCGTTGCTTTTTTGGATTTTGAACGGGTAACAGGACCAATTATATCCCTACAAAAAGACTTATGTTGTTTAGTCTTAGTGAATGTAGAAATATTACACGATGTGTCCGTTTAGGAGTATTGTCCTGCGAAACAGATGTTAGTTAACAAGATAGTATGTCGAATTTTGATATAAAGGGAATACATGTACACATTTTCCTCATATTTTCCACTACATTGAGATTGACATGGAAATGAAATTACAAGTAATTGAATTTACATGTAATTTTAGAATATGAAAGCATGAAGAGACTTTTCTCCGCATTTGGTTAATTAGAGGCTGACCTATCTTAGGCTACTCTCGCGACTTTTTGGCATGAAGGTTCCCAAATCATCGCAATTTACTTGACAAAAGGTTAGTCCTGTCTTACAACTGGAGTAAATTTGGGTGGTGTCTTTCCTGAGCCTCGTTGGAATTAGTCTTCCTACGAGTCCAGTAATCAAACACCGACAGGACAGCCTCCTGGTGAAGGAACCACACAACATACATTCACATACAACGTGTCTCACTGTATGGAAATGATGACATGTGCGAACCACTAATATCACAAGCAGATATGGTGCAAAGCACTAAGTGCAATAAGTAAATGCATTCGTACACATTCATTCAAATGTAAATGCAACATCCACACACAAGCAGATAATGGTTTTGAAAAGTTTGTAGTAGCGGCTTAAGCCCTCTTACTAGATGTCACCAGCAAAGTTGCCACCTATCGACGTCGGAATTTTATTTGTCCCTTTTTTGTTCTTGCCTTTCGGTGTTCTCATGTTAGGTGAGATTTGTTTGAAAAAACAAGTTGTGAAAAGGTCCGACATGTATATGTCGACGATTGGAATGTGAGAGTCTCCAGTTAGTATTTTTAAATGGTTGTACCAACTCAACCGATAAAAGGTTTACACATTGACCTATTGATGTGACACTATTTAACAGGTCTGTAAAACCGAGATTCGTTAGGGTCCGGGAGCTTAATTATGCGGAGGGAAGGTGTTAGGCACCCCCTGACATCTGTGTTACCACGGTGACCGCCACTTTTCAATTTTAACTATGACGCCCACAAAATAGGTATACATCACCTATTCTGAGTTGCCAAATATATGGTACAGAATACAAATACAAACTTAAATATACAACATGAGTTGTGAGTTTTAATACAAACATTGTCTTCTACACAATATTCAAACTCAAAATAAGTCCTCATTTATTATCACACTATTTCACAGAATAGTGAGGACTACTAATGCCAACATACGAATCGTCACTCCGTTCCCTGACTAGTCCTAGCTATATTCTCATTTCCTGAAGAGAACAATGAAAGCAAAGGGTGAGCTCAACTAGCCTAGTAAGAAATATTATGACTAAGATAATGCAGAATAAATTATTGTTAGCCTTCAACAATGTTAAACTGATAAAAATATAATAAACATTAAGTTTAACTGCATCGGAACAAGCAATCAATTAGAAGAGTCAAGTAGAGCATGATATCTACTATCTTCTATGATTTAAAAAGTTTATCATCAATTTTATTGCTGAGACTCAACTTAATAATTAATCCACATCATCGAATCATTCCTGCACTACAGCCAAGGATATTCATTAGTATCACGACCACGAATTATCCATGCACTACGGGCCAAGGATATTCGTGTTTTCATCAATGGTCATGATCATACCAACAACTGTCCATCAATGCACTACGGGCCAATGAGGACTTTTTACCACATCATTTATAGCATTACGGTCAAGATTATACCGAATAATCCCTGGTCATAATCATACCAATAAATAGTACATCTATGCATGTAAGCCACGGATGACTTTTATTACAATATAAGCATGAGGATGACGACAATGATATAAGAATTCAATTAAAAAAAACAAATGATAAATTTTTAAATATTTATAATTTAATTTATTTAGAATCCAATAATGTCCAAATTATCAACATGATACTGCTTTGTGGAGTAAAATTCAAGAATAATACTATATCAAAAATGATTTGGACCGAAAAGAAATCAATTTTTATCATGAATAGTACTCCGGGTGAATAGTACCCCGTGAATAATAACCCGTGAATAGTCAATACAAAGTTTGAATTCCTCACTTTTTTGGAGGTTATGACAAACGCTCTTCCTTGAACTACCAGTTTTGTCTTATCTGGGACGACCTTTGATGGCTCCATCCCAACTGAACTTGACTTCGGTGCACGACAAAATCGGGTTAGGTGACCTTCTCTTCCACAATTGTAACATGCTTTGGACTGCTGCGTATAGTTTGGACTGATATGTCCCTCCCCTCCGCATTTGTAGCAAACGATCGATGATTGTTCTCCTTATTTAACAACAAGTGCTGGTGCTGACGTCTTTCCATCATTATTGAATTTCCTCTTCTTGAAATTTCCACTTCTATTATCTTGGCCATGATTATCACCAAAGTGGTTACCATTTTTGTCATGTTGATTCTCTCCACGTTTGTTGTCACCACTTCGATGACTCCTACCACTGGTATTATCGATTTATCGGCTGCTCTCTCTTGGGTGGGTTGACTCATTATCGCACTCCAATAACTGAGCCATATTTACAACATCTGAATACAAACACAGTTTATGAGAAATTAAGTATTAACGTATCTCATGTTTCAAACCTCTTAGAAACATCCGCGTCATTCTCTCCTCATTATCAATAAAGTGGGACACAAACCGGGACAACTCATCAAACTTAGCTTCGTACTGTGACACGCTCATTTTGTTTTACTCCAGCTTGATAAACTCTACCTCCTTCACGTGACGAATACTTTCGGGAAAGTACTTGTTGTTGAACAGTTCTTGGAACTTCTCCCAAGACATCTTCAGTGCGGCAGGTTAAGTACGCTTTACAGATTCCCACCAGTAATCTGCCTCTCCTCGCAACATGAAAGTGGCAAAGGGAACCTTTTGCTCCTTGGAGCATCCCAAGACATCAAATATATTGGTGATATGCTTTATCCACATCTCCGCCTTGAGTGGTTTTGGCTCTCCAATAAACTCCGGTGGTCCCAGCTCCTTGGACTTTTTAGCGGTGACCGTTCGAGAGTTGCCAGTGTTTCCAACTGCATTTTGAGCAAGATTCGCTCTCGCCTGATGTTGCATGAATGACATAAAGCCTCTAAACATCCCATCGTTCATCATTTGGTCAGTGTTATTGTTTTCCTGAGGATTATTGCCTTCTGATGCACATTATCATGGGTATTGATCATTGGTGATTCAACGGTCTCATGTGCTCCATTGCTATTCTTAACATTTTTGGATGTCATTTTCAAACACTGCCAAAATCAAGGGTTAATTGACATGTCACATATTATTCCTATACTGTGACCGACCAAATAAATACCAAATAAACTTAGGTAGGTAATACTAGCGAAGGAATTTTCCGTCTCTCCCCTCTTAGTTCTAGTCTCATATCTCAGCCAAGGATCATATCCCTATGCTTTGATACCAACTGTGACGCCCCGAAAATAGGTATACATCACCTATTCTGAGTCACCAAATACATGGTATAGAATACAAATACAAACTTAAATATACAACATGAGCTGTGAGTTTCAATACAAACATTGTCTTCTAGACAGTATTCAAACTCAAAATAAGTCCTCATTTATTATCACACTATTTCAAAGAATAGCGAGGACTACTAATGTAAACATCTTAATCGTCACTCTGTTCTCCGACTAGTCCCAGCTATATTCTCATTTCCTGAAGAGAACAATGAAAGCAAAGGGTGTACTCAACTAGCCTAGTAAGAAATATTATGACTAAGATAATGCATAATAAATTATCGTTAGCCTTCAACAACGTTAAACTGTTAAAAATATATTAAACATAAAGTTTAACTACAGCAGAACAAGCAATCCATTAGAAGAGTTAAGTAGAGCATGATATCTACTATCTTCTATAATTTAAAAAGTTTATCATCAATTTTATCGCTGAGACACAGCTTAATAATTAATCCACATCATCGAATCATTCATATACTACGGCCAAGGATATTCATTAGTATCACGACCACGAATTATCCACGCACTACGGGCCAAGAATATTCGTATTTTCATCAATGGTCATGATCATACCAACGACTGTCCATCAATGCACTACGGGCCAATAAGAACTTTTACCACATCATTTGTAACATTACGGTCATGATTATACCAAATAATCTCCGGTCATAATCATACCAATCAATAGTACATCTATGCACGTAAGCCACAGATGACTTTTATCACAATATAAGCATGAGGATGATGACAATGATATAAGAATTCAATTAAAAGAAAGCTAATAGTACTCCGGGTGAATAGTACTCTGTGAATAGTAACCTATGAATAGTAACTCGGTATGAAAAGTACCCCGAATCCTCGGGTGAATAATATTCGAGTAAATAGTAACCGAGTGAATAGTAACCCGTGAATAATACCCCAGGTGAAAATATTGATATTTAATAAGAAAGTTCAGATAAATTTTCCAATGAAACGATACTGAATGAAGCGCAAAACTAAAGGATATTCCGCTAATTTCAGGAATTATAGAAGTTATACTTACAATAGTAAGTTTAGATTTAAGAATACGAAAAGTAATAATATATGAAACTACAAATGGATATTCACCCGTCATGCGGTAATCCGTGTAGACATATCATTTCCATGATTTAATAACAATTGAATATGAAGGGTTATTCACCAGACATGCGGTAGTCCGCGTAGACATGTTATTCCCACAAAATAATAAAGAATTAAATAACAAAAGGATTTCACTATGCATGCAGTAGTCCGCGTAGACAGGTTATTCCAACAGAATAATAAAGAATGGAATAACGAAAAGAATTCACCATGCATGCGGTAGTCCGCGTAGACATGTTATTCCAACAAAATAATAAAGAATGGAATAACAACCCTCAATATTCTAAAAGATGCTAGGCGGGAGGCGGGCGGGCTACCAAGGGGGGCCTAGTGCCTAGGGGGCCTAGGCGGGGCCTGGCCTGGATTTTTTTATTTTAAGCTAATTTTAATATTTTATCTTACATTTATCCAAACAAAACAATAATATAAAACAAAATAATATATTATAAATATAATAAAAGCCTTTGTTTAAAGTTCAAACACATCATTTTCCTAATGTCAAAGGTCAAATACAAACATGTAATTGTTCAAAGTTCAAACATATTTTTAACGCATTAGTTTTAATAATAAACAAGATTGCTATTAAATAATAAAATTTAAAATTTTAAGAATTTAATTCAATATTAAAACTTAAGAAACCACACATAAATTTAAGAATTATACTAAATATTACAAATGTATCATCATTTATATAATTTGAAATTGGTACAAGTTCAAAAAATTATAACTATAATAAAATTATCCATTTTATCTTGATATTGTTCATTTCTTGTTGTGATTAGATATACTATAACCTGTATTATGAATATGGTAAATAATTAGAAAAATAAATATAATAAGATCTGGTTTGGATAGTTATTAAAAAAAAACTCTCCGCCTAGGGCCCGTCTAATTTCCTGGAGGGATTTTTTTGCCGCCTTGAGCCTAGGTGAGGTGTTAGGGGGGCCTAGCGCCTAGGCGGGGCTCCAAGGGGGGGCCTAGCGCCTAGGCGGGGCCTAGACAGGGATTTTTAGAACACTGACAACCCTTACGAGTATTGAAAGAAAATAACTCTCTTCATGAATACGAAATAAATAATACTCCTTACCTTAATAGAAGAGTGAATACTGAAGTAGGGTAGTAGCAAAATACTCTTCTTTTTGCTCTCTATAGTTTTTCTCTCTAGAGTTTCAGTGAATTTGTAAGAAATAATGAAGGAATGAGCTTCTATTACAGGAAAAAGGATTGAATAGTAACTAATTCATGAACGACCCAGATTAATTCACTTTTAAACGGACGGTCCATATTGATTTACTATTAAAACTTAAAGCAACGGTCCGTACTGATTTACTATTAAAATTTAAACCAGCGATCCATATTGATTTACTATTATAACTTCAACCAACGGTCTAAAAAATTAGCACATTTTCTCATGGAATAATAAGCCAAACTTATAACAAACCCCTCTATTTATATCAAAAATTGAATAAATAATTATCACAAATCACTTATCTTTAATAAACACATTTTTAATCTATTAACAATTATTCATCATTAATATTATAACTCACAATATTTAACAACAAGATCATTCTCAGGAAAGAGGGGGCTTTCCAATAAGGATTTCTCCCTATTGGCGCGCAATTAGGTGACCAAACCTCTCATCGACAGAACTTTCTAGACATCGTCAATATTGAAAATAATAATATAAATAACTTTGTCGTCTCAATTATTGATTAAATAAAATAAAATATTATGCAGATGATACTGTGATAATAATTGAATCAAATAACATGAGATACAATGCGACAATTACTATAGCAATAATTGAGTATAACTGAGTGACTTCTCACGTAAGTATCAATAATCAATACCGTATGCTACTATGCAACCACACATATTACTTTTCTTTTACCACTAGGTATTTCAACAGTTTAACGGTAAAACTTTCACCATTATTTTTATAAAAAGATGATTCTGTCATTTTCTAACTCCGACAATTATTCCATTATGAGGTCCACTAATGATGGTGTCGTCATACAAATATTCCCTGTTAAAATGAATATTCCCCTGACCAATCGAATATTTTATAACCACTTGCTTACTTTGCAAAATTTGTAAATATTACCCATAACTATAACATTATATCAAATCCACACCATAATATTCAAAAATATAATTTGAGAAAAATTAATCTTTATTTATAAAAGTTGGGGTCTTACATTAACCAATATCTGAATGTGTGTGTGTGTGTAGATCAATGTGCAATTATCTAAAAGTAGTGATATGCCTTGTTTGCACCTATATACAAAGGGTTTGAATTTTGTATAAAAGTTCAGTTTTAACAAGATATAGCAGTGATGTTTTGTAAGAGAGGTTTTTCAAACCCTTATGCTCAGTAGTAATTGGGGCCTTTGATACTTCTATTTTATTATGTGTTCGGCTTAATTGCTTTTATTTTCAAGATGCGAAGCATCTTCGAGAAAACAAGATAAAAAGTAGTGCCGAATTTCTTGTGGGCATGAGAGTCGTCTAATGAAATTAAAACACCGTAAATAATTTACAAGCCATGTACAGCTAAAAATGTCTATCACGGGAACCGAATCTAGATTCAGTAGACTGAATCTGTGATCACATGATTCCTAGCCTCACATGATGTAGCAGTTTGTATGAAAGCTGTAAACAGTATATATATATATATATATATATATATATATATAAAGCTTTTAATATATATATATATATATATATATATATATATATATATATATATATATATATATATATATATATATATATATATACAAACGATCAAACCCCTCGAAGTAAACTCCAGTCGGGACAAAATATAAATATATATATATAAAGACGATCAACTGCCACGAAGGAAACTCCAGGCATGACGAAATATAAATATATATATATATATATATATATATATATATATATATATATATATATATATATATATATAAGCAATAAACGCTCTTAATATTATATTCAGGCTCAATCGAGATACATGAAAGTAGTATGCATACAAGCCAATCATGTATGATGATAAAGCATATACTTTGTAATCAATCTTATTTGTTTATTAATAAAAGAATTATTTATTAAAGGAATTTATTATCTACATGGTGATGTTTTAATAATATATGATAAACCCATAGTTTTAAGCAATGCTTTTAGAATCATGATGAGATCATGCTAATGAGATCAAAATTCTTAGATAGCTTAAAACTAAAATGTTCCCAATCAATGGATTACTAAAAAGGGATTAGTGAATCCGGATAGATTGGTACGTACGTTGCTTGCTCATTGGATGAGTATGATTGATCTCATGATCATTTGTGTGGAGACACTAAAGCAAGTATATAGGTGCTTATTAGAGAATAAGTTCACTGAACGTGACTCGCTAAGGAATACCTAATGGAGTTTTACTTGTCTGTCAATGGGAATTCATGTAGTGATAGTAGTATAAATGATCCTTAGAATTGAGATCATCATAGTAGCTTATATATAATGAATTACACTTTGACTTATTCTTTAAGACTCTTAGAGTATATCAAAGGCTATGCTTGGGTCTAATAAGTTATATATGAAGATAATGAATGATCAATAAAGAATCTACCACTTCTAGTAAAAGAAGAGAAATGTCCTATGTGATTCGATAAATGACAACCCAGAAATCCTTGGCCAAGGTGGAATGAAATTAGAAAGTAGTTTCTAATTTACATTCATTAGGAGTTGTGTATTTAGGAATCGAAATACATATAATTAAATAAAATAAGGCTTGATAGTAATTCCATGTCTTATATTTAATTGGGACATTGCATGGTGGAAGGATTGAATTGTACGGTAACTATTAACTCAAAGGTTCTTTTATGATTAATGTTGAAATCTATATTATCTGGAAAGTCGTTGATCGTTAGGGAGGCTTATCCCTAATGTAAAATAAATATTATTTATTTAAATAAATTAATCGTTTAATTTTTTTATTTAAATAAGATTAGAATTGTTCTAATTGATTTAGTCACAACCGGTTTAATATGGAGAACCTAAAGGGTCACACCATAAAAGGAAGAATAATTATTTAAGAAGTTAATGGCATAATCGTAATAATATGTTAAGTATATTTAATTTAATCTATGGTGATAGAATAAATTAAATAGCATAATATTTATTATTTAATATTTTAAAAATATTAAATATAAATAATAAGATGAGTCTTATTAATATTATTACAATTATTATTATTTTAATTTCTAAAAGGGTTTATGAATTAATTTAATAAAAGTACTCTCATTTATTTCTAATAGGATTAAGATGGAAAATTAGTTAAAGGAGTTTAATTAATTATCCCTAATAGGATTAGGGAGCCTATTTAATTAAAAGAGTTTAATTAAATGAATAATACCTTATTTAAATTAAAATAGGGTTACCTGATATCTTTATAAGAGGAGTCTTATATCAGATATCATATATACGTAATTCTAATAGTTGGAGAGTACGTCCTCTTTTTCTACAGAGATAGGAAAAACTAGGGTTTGAGCCAATACATCCTTCTTCTTGAAAATTCTTCTTCCTTGGTGGATCACCTCTAGAGGCCATACACTTTGGTGGCTTACATTGATCAAAGGAAGGAATCTACCCGGAGATTCAAAGAGATCGCGGAGAAGTAGGAGTTGAACTTGTACCTGTTGAAGCTCGTATCTACAAGGGTATGATTCCATAACTTCTTGTTCTTCGTTTTAATTAATAATATGCATAAAGGATGATCCGGGTAATTGGTTTGTGAAAAATTTTAAAATCTGATTTTATTACGCTTCCGCTATTTTTGCAATTTGATTGCTACTTTGATTTTCACCAAACCCAACAGTGGTATCAAAGCCAAACTTTATACAAATTATTAATTATTTTGATTCTATATATGTATGGGTATGTATTTAGAATAATTTATTGGGCATAATTTGTTGTATAAAATTATTATTTTATGAAAAAAAAATTTATTGCCAAAAAGTTTTTCAGAAAAACGTTTTTTTGGCTGCACCTGTTTCAGATTCGCAGTACTGGATTTTTTTTTCCGCCTGTACCTGAGTCTTTTCCGCTGGATACGTGTGGATGTGGCTGAGTTTTTTTAGAAAATAAAAAAATATATATATATTTATTCGTGATCCGCGTGATGACTTGATGCTTATTAAAGGTTAATTATATATTATATATATATATATTAGATAGTTAGCAAAAGAAATCTTATGTTTCCTGCAGCCTTCCCACGTGGTAGTATTTATATATATATATATATATATATATATATATATATATATATATATATATATATATATATATATATATATATATAACCATAGCACCTGCTTGTCCAGGATTTTTTTAAAAGGCATCACGTTGACCAAGAATCATGCTAAAAGGCTGCGTATCTTCGGCTGAATGTCCCACGTGATTAGTTTATATATATATATATATATATATATATATATATATATATATATATATATATATATATTATTTTCATAATTTTAAAATTAAAATAAATAGTTTATTTTAATCTTGAAATTGAATTTCATGCAACATAAAATTGCCCATTAAATGATACTCATATATACATGGAATGATTTTATTTATTGATACATATGATGATATGTATGATAATAAATGAGATTGATTATGGACTATTAACCAATGTGATTGAATTTATTTTGGTTGGATGTTTGAATGAACGAGTTTTATTAAATGGGGTCTGCGTACCTCGTCTTTTCTGATTTTCTTCTGATGTAAATTCTATCTCTCTCCTATGTACTTTCCCCTGACTGCTGATCAAGATTTCTATTTAAATTAAATAGTTTATGTAATAGGATTAATTAGAATTTTTTGAAGAACCGAAGATCAAGGAGAAAGGAGCGCTCGAAGACCCGTTTGTAATGGAGCTCGAGTTTAAATGTAATAGTTATATTTAAATGTTTATTCTTGCACCCTAGGGTTTAACCTTTTGGTTCACTTGGTGGCTCTAGTGAACCAAACTAAAATAAAAGTCCATAATCAATCCGGATAGAATATAGTATTCTATATGTGCATGCTAGTATTATATATATTATATATTATGCAAACATGCTTCGCATGTTTAATAATATGACGCGCATTTTATATATATATTTGCATGCGCGCTAAACAAGATGAGACTAATAATAACAAACCCCTCAATGAAATTATATTAAGTTGTAACGTTCAAAGATATTTGGAATATCGAACGTCGCCTTCTAGCATGATAAAAATAATAGAGCATTGAATATTTAATATGAGTTTGTTGTGCACACACAAGGCGAGTATTAAATATTTGAGATGTTAATTTTATTACATTTGATGTTTATAAGAAATTGAATATTACCGCTTTGTTGTGCACGCACAAGGGCTGTAGTTTTCTCTTCACTTATATGAAAATACTGGGTATGACTTAACTTAAATCATTTTAGTTCAGATGTGCACACACTTGACCATTATGATTTAAGAGGCAAAATATAAGGAGTTACATGATGATGTAATTGACAAAGAGTTGTCTACCTATTTATTTATATATAATTTGTTGTGTACACACAAGGCTATATACATTTGAAATGAGATTCTTATTCTCACTAGCAAATCTTTAATTAGAAATTGCCGAACTATATTCATGAGGGTAATATAGTTTGAAGAAAATGGTGGGAGATACCAATATAAAATAAGACCTAATTTATTTTGGTAGTTAATTAAATGAATGTTTGCTAAAATATTATCTTTTTACATGCAGATTTTTGAAAATGTCACATTCACTAATTTCATTGCGTAGCATACTTGATGCTAACAAACTGATCGGACCGAACTACACGGAATGGTTAAGGAATCTGAGAATTATTCTCACTACTGAAAAGATTTCTTATGTCCTAAATTCGCCCGTACCTGCAAAAGTTGCAACGACAGCCTCTGAGGAAGAGATTGCTACTTTTATACAGTGGCAAGATGATGCATCTGTGGCTCAATGCATCATGCTCGCATCCATGAGTAACGAGCTTCAACGTCAGCATGAAAACATGGATACTCCTACTATATTGTTGCACCTGAAAGAGCTGTATGGTGAGCAAAGTAGGACTGCTAGATATGAAATATCTAAGGAGCTCTTCCGATCTCGGACGACCGAGGGCACTACCGTTGAGACTCATGTCTTAAAGATGATCAATCTGATTGAACGTCTTGGACAGATTGGGTTCGTCATGGATGGGGAGTTGAGTCAAGATTTAGTCTTGCAGTCACTCCCGGACACCTTCTCACAATTTGTTGTAAATTTTCACATGAATAAGTTGGACGTCAGCTTGCCTGAGTTACTTAACATGTTGAAAACTGCTGAAGGTCACTTCCCATCCAAGAAGAACCATGTCTTACTGGTGGATGATTCTTCCAAGAAAAGGAAGAGGCCCAAGGTATCTTCTAAAAAGAAGAAATCCAAGAAGGCTAAGGGAAAGGCGAAAGTGAAGGATCAAAAAAAACCTGATCTAGCTAGCAATGGAATTTGCTTCCATTGCAACAAGCCGGGTCACTGGAAGAGGAACTGTAAGGATTATCTTGCAGAACAAAAGCAGAAGAAGCTTGGAGAAGCTTCGAATCCTAATAAAGGTTTGTTTATGATTGAAATTAATTTTTTTGAAAGTCAATCTTCTACTTGGGTATTGGATACCGGCTTTGGTTCTCATATATGTAATAATATGCAGGGACTGGTCAGAAGTAGAAAGCTTAGCAAGGATGAAGTCGTCCTACGAGTGGGAAATGGAGTAAAGGTTGCTGCATTAGCTGTAGGGATTTATTGTTTAGCACTGCCTACGGGAAAATCCATTAGTTTAAATAATTGTTATTTTGTTCCATCACTTATTAGAAACATTATTTCAATATCTGTATTGGATATGGATGGTCTTGACGTTATAATAAAGAACAATAGTTGTTCTATTTGTAATAATAATATTTTATATGGTGTTGGTAATTTACGAAATGGACTTTACATTCTTGACTTGCATGAAAATATACTTCAAATTGAACAAACTAAGAAAAGGAAAAGAGATGATGCTAATTATACCTATATGTGGCACTGTAGACTTGGTCATATTAATGAAACAAGATTATCCAAGTTGTATAAAGATGGGCTCCTAGAGCTATCAGATTATGAATCATATCCAACTTGTGAATCTTGTCTCATGGGAAAAATGACTAAATCTCCTTTTAGTGGAAAAGGAGAAAGAGTTACAGAGTTGTTAGCGTTGGTACACACGGATGTATGTGGACATAGGACAACGAATGCACAGGGAGGGTATTCTTATTTTATTACATTCACTGATGATCACTCAAGATTTGGATATGTGTATTTAATAAAATACAAATCTGAATCATTTGAAAAGTTCAAAGAATTCAGAAGTGAAGTAGAGAAACAAACGGGTAAAAGTATTAAGATTCTTCGATCAGATCGAGGTGGTGAATACTTAAGCAGTGAGTTTCTCAATTGTCTCAAAGAAAATGGTATAATCTCACAATAGACTCCACCAGGGACGCCAAAGCTGAATGGTGTGTTCGAAAGGAGAAATCGAACACTGTTGGACATGGTTCGTTCCATGATGAGTTTTACCGATCTTCCGGTGTCATTCTGGGGATATGCCCTAGAAGCGGCTACATATCTACTAAATAAGGTTCCCTCGAAATTCGTCCCTAAGACTCCATATGAGATGTGGACAGGGAGGAAGCATAGTCTTAAGCATGTTAAGATTTGGTGATGTCCAGCTTATGTGAAAAGTTTCAAAATGATAAGCTTGGGACTAGATCTGATAAGTGTACTTTTGTGGGATATCCTAAAGAAAGTTTAGGATATTATTTCTACAATCCTACTGAACAAAAGGTGTTTGTTGCCAAACATGCTGCCTTCTTAGAAAAGGAGTTTATCCTTGAAGGGTTCAGTGGGAGGAAAATAGATCTTGAAGAAATTCAAGAACCACAAACCACTACAGATCAAATGGATGAACCTATCCAAGTAGACATTCCTTCTGTACAACACTCTATTCGTAAATCTGGAAGAGTACCAAAGATACCTGATAGGTATGGACTTGTCATAGAGGATGACGATGAGGTACACATCATAGATGATGATGATCCATTGAATTACGAACATGCTATGAGTAGTAAAGACTCAGAGAAGTGACAAGATGCCATGAAATCCGAGATGGACTCCATGTATGAAAACCAAGTATGGACTTTGGTTTCACTACTTGAAGGCATTAAGCCTATTGGGTCTAAATGGGTCTTTAAAAGAAAGACCGGAGCAGACGGCAAGGTAGAGACCTATAAGGCCTGACTGGTCGCAAAAGGTTTCAAACAAAGACAAGGAGTTGACTATAACGAAACCTTCTCACTAGTAGCAATCCTCAAGTCCATTCGGATTTTGCTTGCAATTGCAGCTTACCATGACTACGAAATCTGGCAAATGGACGTGAAAACGGCCTTCCTCAATGGAAAACTTGAGGAGGATGTGTATATGACACAGCCAGAGGGATTTGTTTCAAAGGTCGAAACAAATCAAGTATGTAAGCTACAACGATCCATGAAACAGGCCCCAAAGACACCTGAGGAGAGAGACCGTATGAGTAAGATTCCTTATGCTTCAGCAATAGGATCTATCATGTATGGTATGATATGTACTAGACCAGATGTCGCTCATGCACTTAGTGTAACAAGCAGATATCAGTCGAATCTAGGAGAAGAACACTATAAGGCAGTGAAAAATATCATAAAGTACTTAAGAAGAACTAAGGATGTATTTCTTGTCTACGGCGGGTATGAATTGAAACTAGAGGGCTTCACAGACTCAAGTTTTCAAACAGACCAAGATGATAGTAAATCCGTTTCGGGATATGTGTTTACCTTAAACGGTGGCGCAGTGAGTTGGAAGAGTTCCAAAAAGCAAACAGTTGCTGATTCAGTGATAGAGGCGGAGTACATAGCTGCAAGTGAAGCTGCAAAGGAAGCTGTTTGGATGAAGAAGTTCATTACCGAACTTGGTGTGATTCCTAGCATTACAGGACCAGTGCCTTTATTCTGTGACAACACCAGAGCTGCTGCGCAGGCTAAGGAACCCAGGTCTCATCAGAAATCCAAACACGTGTTGCGGCGATTTCATTTGATCAGAGAGATCATTGAAAGAGGAGACGTCATCCTGGAGCGTGTAAACTCTCAAGAAAATATTGCAGATCCATTTACTAAAGCGTTAACACAACAGCAGTTTGATCGTCACTTAGAGAAGATGGGTATGAGATACCATGACGATTGGCTTTAGTACAAGTGGGAGATTGAAAGTAGTATGCATATAAGCCAATCATGTATGATGATAAAGCATATACTTTGTAATCAATCTTATTTATTTATTAATAAAAGAATTATTTATTAAAGGCATTTATTATCTACGTGGTGCTGTTTTAATAATATGTGATAAACCCATAGTTTTAAGCAATGCTTTTAGAATCATGATGAGATCATGCTAATGAGATCTAAATTCTTAGATAGCTTAAAACTAAAATGTTCCCAATCAATGGATTACTAAAAAGGGGATTAGTGAATCCGGATAGATTGGTACGTACGTTACTTGCTCATTGGATGAGGATGATTGATCTCATGATCATTTGTGTGGAGACACTAAAGCAAGTATATAGGTGCTTATTAGAGAATAAGTTCACTGAACGTGACTCGCTAAGGAATACCTAATGGTGTTTTACTTGTATGTCAATTGGAATTCCTGTAGTGATAGTAGTACAAATGATCCTTAGACTTGAGATCATCATAGTATCTTATATATAATGAATTACACTTTGACTTATTCCTTAAGACTCTTAGAGTATATCAAAGGCTATGCTTGGGTGTAATAAGTTATATATGAAGATAATGAATGATAAATAAAGAATCTACCACTTATAGTAAAAGAAGAGAAATGTCCTATGTGATTTGATAAATGACAACCCAGAAATTTTTGGCCAAGGTGGAATGAAATTAGAAAGTAGTTTCTAATTTACATTCATTAGGAGTTGTGCATTTAGGAATCGAAATACATATGATTAAATAAAATAATACTTGATAGTAATTTCATGTCTTATATTTAATTGGGACATTGCATGGTGGAAGGATTGAATTGTACGGTAACTATTAACTCAAAGGTTCTTTTATGATTAATGTTGAAATCTATATTATCTGAAAGTCGTTGATCGCTAGGGAGGCTTATCCCTATTGTAGAATAAATATTATTTATTTAAATAAATTAATCGTTTAATTTATTTATTTAAATAAGATTAGAATTGTTCTAATTGACTTATTCACAACCGGTTTAATATGGAGAACCTAAAGGGTCACACCATAAAAGGAAGAATAATTATTTAAGAAGTTAATGGCATAATCGTAATAATATGTTAAGTATATTTAATTTAATCTATGGTGATAGAATAAATTAAATAGCTTAATATTTATTATTTAATATTTTAGAAATATTAAATATAAATTAATAAGAGGAGTCTTATTAATATTATTACAATTATTATTATTTTAATTTCTAAAAGAGTTTAGGAATTAATTTAATAAAAGTACTATCATTTATTCCTAATAGGTTTAGGAGGGAAAATTAGTTAAAGGAGTTTAATTAATTATCCCTAATAGGATTAGGGAGCCCATTTAATTAAATGAATAATACATTATTTTAATTAAAATAGGGTTACCTGATATCTTTATAAGAGGAGTCTTATATCAGATATCATGCATACATAATTCTAATAGTTGGAGAGTACGCCCCCTTTTTCTACAGAGATAGGACAAACTAGGGTTTGAGCCAATACATCCTTCTTCTTGAAAATTCTTCTTCCTTGTGGATCACCTCTACAGGCCATACACTTGGGTGGCTTACATTGATCAAAGGAAGGAATCTACCCGGAGATTCAAGGAGATCGCGGAGAAGTAGGAGTTGAACTCGTACCTGTTGAAGCTCGTATCTACAAGGTATGATTCCATAACTTCTTGTTCTTCATTTTAATTAATAATATGCATAAAGGATGATCCGGATAATTAGTTTGTGAAAAATTTTAAAATTTAATTTTCTTACGCTTCCGCTATTTTTGCAATTTGATTACTACTTTTATTTTCACAAAACCCAACAATACACACACATGTGACTCTCAACGTGAATAAAAGTGTGTGCAAGAAGTGAGGAAAATGCATTAGATAATGTAAGAAGGCTTACAGTGGACTGTCAAAGCAGATTTCAATAGCTTTAAATGGATGAACACTCGGTTTACACCGGTAAAAAGTAGTCAAATATAAGCTCACAAGTGTTTGAAATGAGAAAGTACTCAATTTATAGTGTGTACAGAGCAAATTAGATAGGGCTTCCTCACCTTTTTCCTTGTGCAAATGGCTGCCAAGCCCTCTATTTATAGAGGGGGGAGCCGCAGGTGTACCTGCGGCAGCCGCAGATGTATCTGTGGCTACCCGGGGTGCCCTCCTGCAAGGTTAGTAATAGGAATGTCAAAATTTTTGAGTGTCTACAGTCATTATTCGATCTTTGACTTAAGTATCATTGTTCAAATTCTATATTATTGTTTTGAACCTTCGAAGAGCAAGCAAGCTCTTATTGATTGCACTAATCTGTAATTGAATAGTGTTCTAAAATTCTAGAATCATTGATAAGCTAGTTCCAAACTAAACTTTCGTTAGTTAGGAAATTCTAAAGTCAAACTGAGATGAACAACCCTAATATAGGGGATTATGTATGTGTTAGCATTTAGATGTTTGTGCACAATACATGATACAAAGGGCTGTGTAGACACTCAAAATTTTTTGCACACCTGTCACTGACATTGCAGGATGACAGATTCGTCTTTCAGAGATAACCCTGGAAGACAGCTCATATCCAGTCTGGATACTACCAGAAGTTCAGTCTCAACACCAGAACACATACCGAGAGTATCAGTTCCAACCTCGAAGATAATCCCGAGGCATGTAGTTCAAATACCAAAAATCCCACCGAAGATGGCCGATTCATCTCGGAGATAACATCAAGATATTCAGTTTTAGTCCCAACAAAGAGAATATCAGTTCTAACCTCGGAGATAACCCCGAGGATTACAGCTGCAGTTCCGGTGATAACCCCAGAAATGCTTGTTTCAAATGCAAGCAATCAGCTTCAACCTCGACACTCAATACAAGACCCGGAGATAGCACTGGGAAGACATGAACACCTCAGAGAATACACTGAGGACCTTCAATGCTTGCAGCAGTTCAACCTCAGAGACAACCCTGAGCAACGTCTGCTTTATCAACCCAAATCGGAGATAACCGTGGTGAGGGGCAGAATCATCATCTTGCCACCTTAACGCCACATCGCACCATCTAAACATTTCATACATTCATTTCTACACAGCAATGTCCCACAAGAACCAAGGAAGTTCAATCCCGAATGACTATTACGCAGGGCAACAGATAGAATTTGACGCTTGAATACCGGAGGGGATGGTCCCATCTTCCTGACTTCGTACAACCTCTAATCCCATGTCATTGGGTAACTCTCGACAATGGCAGTCTAAAATGGGTCTTATACACCTCAATCGGATGCCTGGATTGAAGTTCTGAAAGTTCGAGCAGACATCACGTTGTATGCGTGCACGTACTTCGAGACGACGGGACCCGTGGAGCCCGGGGCCAACCCGGTCAGCCACAAATACATCTGCGGCTAGCCCCTTCTATAAATAGAGGGCTTGGGGTGGCCATTTTGGAAGAGAAAAAGGCAAAGAAGCCCTGTCCAATTTGCTCTATACACCCCCTAAATTGAGTGCTTTCTTATTTTAAACACTTGTGAGCTCACATATAGCTACTATTGTACCGGCGGGAGCCGAGTGTTCATCAACATAAAGTTATAGAAGTCTTCTTTGGCAGCCCACTTTAAGACTTCTTACACATTTTAAATCTTTTCTCTTCATCTTTGCACACACCGTTCTTCACGTTGAGAATCGTGTTATTTGTGTTTGCCCGGACTTCGGTCCGCGGCTTTTATTTCTGTGGTATATATATATATATATATATATATATATATATATATATATATATATATATATATATATATATATATATATATATATATATGAACTGTTGTCTAACTTTGTTCGATGAGCCTGAATTTACATCCGGTGCGTTTACCGCTTATATGTATATATATATATATATATATATATATATATATATATATATATATATATATACATTTCGTCCCACCTAGAGTTTACTTCGTGGCGGTTGACCGTTTTTACTGCTTTCTTTATGTTTTGTCCCGCATAGAGTTTACTCCGTGGCGGTTGATCGCTTTTAAAGCTTTATTTACATTTCTGATCCCCCATGGAGGTTCTTCGTGGTGGTTGATCATGTCAATATATATGTATTTATCGCTTTTATATATTTACATTTCTGATCCCACATGGAGGTGCTTCGTGGTGGTTGATCATGTATATATATATATAACTGCTTACTACTTTCATATAAATTGCAGCATCATGTGAGCCTAGAAATCATGTGATCACAGATTCAGTTTACTGAATCTAGATTCGGTTCCCGTGATGGACATTTTCAACTGTAAGCAGCTTGTAAAATTATTCACGGTGTTTGGATTTCCTCAGATGGTTTTCATTCCTAAGAGGAGTTCGACACTGCTTTTTACATTATTTTTCTCAAAGATGCTTCGCATCTCGAAAATAAAAGCAATCAAGCCGAACATTTAATAAAATGGAAGTATCAAATGCCTCAATTACTATTGAGCACAAGGGTTTAAAAACCACTTTTATAAAACATCACTGCTATATCTTATTTAAAATGAATTTTTACACAAATTCAAACCCTTTGTATATAGGTGCAAACGAGGCATAACACTACTTTCAAATAACTGCACATTAACCCACACACACACACACACACACACACATTCATATAATAGTTTCTTGAAAAGTGGCGGTCATCGTGGTAACACGGATGTTGGGGGGTGCCTAACACCTTCCCTTGGCATAAGCAAGTCCCCGGACCCTAATGAATCTCGGTTTCACAAACCCGTTTAGCAGTGTTACATCACTGGGTCAATGTGCAAACCTTTTTTTGATTGTGTTGGTACAACCAGTTAAAAACTAACTGGCGACTCTTACAGTCAAATCGTCGACATATAAATGTCGGACCCTTTCACAACTTATTTTTTCAAACAAATCATCTAACATGAGAACATAAAAGAACAAGAACAGAAAAGGGACAATTAAAAGTCCCGACGTCGACAGGTGGCGACTCTGCTAGGGATGCCAGTAAGAGGACTTAAGCCGCTATTATAAGCTTTTCAAAACTGTTATATGCTTGTGTGTGGATGTTGCATTTACATTTATGATGAATGTGTACGAATGCATATATTTACTGCACTTAATGCTTTACATTATATCTGCTTGTGATATTAGTGCTTAACACATGTCATCATTTTCATAAATGGTGAGACACGTTGTATGTGAATGTATGTTGTGTGGTTCCTCCACCAGAAGGCTATCCTGTCGGTGTTTGATTACTGGACTCGTAGGAAGACTAATTCCAATGAGGCTCAAGAAAGGCACCACACAATTCGCTCCAGTTGAAAGACCAAATTTACTTCCCGTTGAGTAAATTACGATGATTTGGGAACCTTCATGCCAAAAAGTTGCGAGAGTAACCTAAGATAGGTCAACCTCTGATAAACTAAACACGGAGGAAAGTTTCTTCATGCTTTCTCATTTTAAGTTACTCGTAAAGTCAATTACTTGTAATTTCATTCCATATTCATCTCCATGTAATGAAAAATATGAAGAAAAATGTGCATACTTAAATTGACATGATATCCTATATTACAAATAGCTAACATCCCTTTTGCAGGATAAAATTCCTAAAACGAATACATCATATAGCATGTAAACATTTACACATTCCCTAAGACTAAACTATGCAAGTCTTTCGTAGGGAAGCAATCAAACCCATTATCCGGTTAAAATCCAAAAAGGTCACGAGCCTACAGTCAATAATGTCGTCATCAGACCAGACTGGTCTTAATCCAGTTTCTCACAAAGAATTTTACGGATTAAGTAAACAAATCACATATTTGGTTGTTCTGCTTAAAGAACTACACCAGTCTACTAAGGGTACATGGATACCCGTACATGCTGAATCCTCTGCACAAGGAGGAACTCAAAATTCTGATCAAACCATTACAGTACCTGAGCTTCAGCTGGATATAACCAACAAAATGCATGATACCACCCATCTCAAAGAAGACCTAGACGCTGGTGATATCAGAAAAAAGGTCCTTCAAATGGAAGAAACCCTTCGCTCTATCAAAGGAATTGGAGCACATGGAAGTGTGTCATATACTGACCTTTGTATATTCCATGGTGTGCAATATCCAGAGAAGTTCAAAACTCCTGATTTCGAAAAGTACGATGGGTTAGGAGATCCTTACACACATTTGAAGGTGTTCATTGGAGAACTTGGATCTTATGCAGAGGACGAGAATCTCAGAATGCAGTTGTTCCAAAAGAGTCTGACTAGAGAAGCCTGTTTATGGTATACCAGATTAGATAACTCAAAGATCCATAGTTGGGAAGAGCTGACGCATGCCTTCCTTACACAATATAACTTTCAATCTCAGATGGCTCCAGACCGGTACCAGATTACCAAGGTCAAGAAACAGTCCAATGAGTCTTTCAGAGAGTATGCTCAAAGGTGGAGGCGCCTTGCTGCTCAAGTTATTCCTTCAATGAATGAGTCAGAAATGGTTATGACCTTCATCGACATACAAGAATCTCCTTTCTATAAGAGAGTTTTAGCTGGCATTGGTAAACCATTTTCTGAAATGGTCAAACATGGAAAGATGGCTGAGATGAGGTTGAAGTCAGGAAAGATTCAAGACCTAGCCGCTCTTAAAGTAGTTACTAAACACATCCAATCTGTAACTTATGGAAACAACCCCCGGAGGGTCCATAGAAAGAAAGAGGAGGATGTTTTCTTGATACTACAAGGTCAAAAGGGCAATCAGAATATGCCTATCTAGAGGAGAAATTACACTCCTTTTCAAGCTCAATCTTCAAACCCTCCATTGCCTAAAGGTGGAGAATGTAACATTCCATATTTTTTTTAAATGTAAGTTATAAATATTTATTGATTTATATAAATATTTATTGGATATGTTATTGTTGAATAAATAATTGTTCAATTTGAGTGATGTGGTTTATTTAATTATTTGTTGAATAAAAAATTAAATATTAAATATTAAATATTTATTGGCAATATTAAATATTTATTGAATTATATGGCAATTTGAGTTGATGTGATTTAATTAATTATTTGTTGAGTAAATAAGTAAGGAGCTAAATAAATTAATTATTATGAGATTTTATAATAATGGAGTTTAATTTAATAAGCTAGAGAGCTTATAATGATTTTAAATAAATAATAATATTTAAATGAGAAATTGTAGTTTGAAATGTTAGTTGATTAAATGAAATTATAATTGTAAAAAGAATTATAATTGTTTATGTGTTAAAGTAATTTAATAGATTAGCGTTTAATTGATTTATTAATTTAATAAATGTGTGACTAATAACCTTGCTATATAAGAGTTACCAAAATAAATTAAAAGAGTTTAATGTGGTTTTACCAAACATGTCTTATGGCATAATAACTCTTTATCTAATTGAGTTTTACCAAACAAGGCATAAAGATTAATGAGTTATTTTATTTAGACTAACCAAACAAGCCTTATGGCTTTTGATTTTCAAAACCTTTAACTGATGTCAGTTATATATCTTATATTTATAATATACAATTATTATAATTATAATTATATACGTTATATTTTAGTATGTATGTTAGAGAGAGAAAAGAGTTCAGAAGAAGGAAAATAGAGAAAGAAAGAACTCAGAGGAAGAAGAAGAAGAAAAGAAGAAAAGTGAGAGAATTCTAGAGAGAATTGAGAGATTATTAACAGGTTTTGGAGAAAAGCTTGACAATCAAATAGTTAGGACCATCAGCTTCTTCATAATCCAAGGTAGGCCATCTTCTTCTTTACAAAACTCTAAAAGTTTTTTTTTCCCAAAAAGTTTCTGTGAAAAATTTATGAAAAGAAATTTTGGTTGTTTTGGTTATAAGTTTATATAATTAGCAATTGTAGATGTGTTTCATGAGTTATGCATGATTATATAGAGTTTAATTCATGTACGTATATATTTTATGAAGAAATTGTTTTACAGAGAATTTTATGAATGAGAATGGGTTATTTTTAAAATGAAAATTAAGGTTTAATTAGTTGTTGTATTGATAAATTGATTATAAGAATTGCTAGAGTGTAAAATCATAATCATGATGCTTGGAAATTTCTGTTTTGATTGAATAACAAAATCACAGTATTGGTTTTCATAAAAAATATCAAAATATAGAGTTTTGCCAAAAATATTAAAATTGGGTGTTGAATATTTGTTGTTTGTGCTAATTGATGAGTAGAAACATGTTAGAAGTCGTTAGTATACGATTATATGATGTCTGTATGCAATTTACATGATAATCGACTTATTAGATTCGAGCTTTTTGGCCAAATTGGTTTTTCTGGTACTGTTGCCGAGGCTGTCGCCGGATTCTGGAGTCTGGCGCCGCGGCGCGACTCCAGTAGTACTTTAGTGGCGCCTTAGCGCCATGTCCGCGCCCCAGTGCCATGGTTCGCGCCGCAGCGCCATGTCCGCGCCCCAGCGCCGTGTCCCGCGCCCCAACGCCGTAGCCCGCGCCCCAGCGCCATGGCCCGCGCCCCGGCACCGTGTCCCGTGCCCCAGCGCCACTGTTCCGCGCCTCGGCGCCGGAAAAGTGGCCTAGTTGGGCAGTTTTGGCCTTCTGTAGTAAAACGGCCATAACCTTTTCATACGAACTCCGATTTAGGTAATTCAAGATGATTCGGAAAGAGGACGAGTAGACCTACAACTTTCATTCTTTAAGTTTTTTTATTTGAGGTCTGTAACAGTAGTCAAAATGGTCATCTTTATGACTGTTGTGTATTTGGAGCCAATCGGAGGGCATCGGGATGCACGAATGCAAGTGCAACCCTTTGGGTATTAGTATAACTTAATGATAACATGTTCGAAATGTATTAGGATGTTATATCAAGTTGTTAATGTACACGTGGTGTAATGGCATGATCATTTAGGTAGTTGTAATAAAGCTAAAATGTAATGTTCATGAAAGATGTGCTGTGTTTAAACTTAAACTTAGTTAGTAGCTATACTAAGAGTAATAAAGGATCTCATAAAGGCAATGTTAGTGTAACTAATGTGTATTATCAATGCATATGATATGTGTAGGACTTGGGGTGAATGTGAATAGTAATTGTTTAACCTACACGCGAGGCAAGTTCCCTAACCTTTTCTACTTTATTATTCAGCAAGGTTACTTTTCACTGTTATGTTATACTTATGCAAGTTCTCTAACTCCAAACTTCATTGTGCAAGTTTGAATTCGTTAAACACATTATCGCTTTAATTCCATTTCAATTGTACAAATTGCTAACTTTACACTTTCGTAGAGTTAGATTGTTTATTGTTGATTAAGCTCGTGTATCTATTGGTTTATGAGGATGCATGTTATGATTATTCCATGATAATGCTATTAAATTATTCCTAAAGCATGATGTTAGTTTATAAATATCAATTCAACTATGATTATTCCATAGTATACAGTTATGTTGTTTGTAATCAACTAACCCTTAGTTGATTACCGTTAAATTCTAAATTACCCCATGATGTATCAAAACCAAACTCACTTTGGTATGGACTTGTATTCTAAATACTGAAAAGAACAACTCTTTTATAAGAGGTTACGCTTAGCGTTGAAATGATTGTGCACAATACATTGTACGACGGGTTGATCCCCCTAAGTACGTGAAGTCCTTATAGTCTTATGACTGTTAAAGTTTAAGTTGAAAAATTACTTATAACTGTGGACATGATTCGTGGTCAATAGACCCTCAGTAATTGATTAAAGTTTTTAGAAAGTAATAGAATTTATTGTTCAGTTCTATTAAACCTAATGTTGGTACATGATGTAAAGTTAACTGATTTATTTATTATTATTTCAAGTGGGCCTTGTTTGCTCACGCTTGCCTGTAAAATTTCTTACAGCTAAGGTTGAAACTGGTGATGTACCTAGCACCAGTAAAGGGAAAGGAAAGATGAAACAATGCTGAAGACCTGTAATAGATTGAATAGTTTATTTTCAGACTTGTTTAAGGATTGTAATGAAGTTTATATTAATTTATTTTCCGCATGAATGAATGTTTGTAAAGGTTAGATAACCTGGGAGATTTTTATTTAAGTTTAATCCTGTATGGGCAGGTTTTATTTATTCAATTTTATCAATTGGGTAGTTAGTAATGAATGTTTTGATTACGTGAACACCAAATCTTGAGGAAATGAAGTACCAGGATTTGGGGGTGTCACGGGTTGGTATCAAAGCTTTAGGTTATGAACCTTAGGTGGGGGAAAAAGCCTTAGGAAGTAACCTTTTGAAAAGATAGTGGAGTTAACTCTTATCGAGTTTTAAGAAAGAAGTAATAAAACACTTATGTGCTTATGTGTTTATAACTTATGTGCTCGCTAGTGTCAATTAGAATGAGTAATAACTAAAACTTTAAAATTTTGTTGTCAGGATGACTAATGTCGGAGAATCTAGTCAGACTAGGGAGGAGGGACCTCTAATGCCTATAGAGGAGGAGCCTCGCGACATTCAGGTAGTTTGGGAACAACTACTGCCACGGGAGTCAGCCCCGTTGGTCACAGTAGTTGAGGATGAGGATGATGATGTGGAGACAGACGAGGAGGATCCCGTGGAGTTACCACAGGAGGATGAGGATGACGAGGATGAGGAGGAAAGGATTCCGCTCAACTCGATTGCTGGACGTGTATACGATGAGGTGCATGACCGTAACGTGGAACTTCAGGATATAGTTGAGGAGTTACAGGAGATAGTAGCTGAACAACAGACTACAATTACACAAAAAGACGGCGAGATCCAGGATCGTGATGAACGACTGACAAACGCCGAGGAAAAGCTGACACAGACTGAAGGGGAGAAGGAACAACTGATCGAGACGGTCGTGGAACTGAAGAAAAAGCTGAATGAAGAAGCTACCAAGAGGGCGAGAGCTGAAGACGCATACGAGGAAGCTTATCAATGAACTGTAAGAGTAGTAAGGGACGCACAGGCAAAGAGGATGAAGATGGAAGAGATGGATAAAGTATTCAATATCGTGATCAATCGAGCTCAAGATCGGGTCATGGGTTATCCAATTCAGTTCGAGACTCTGCCATCATACGTGTTAGATCGCCGAACCATGTTCCGTGTTATGTAAGTCCCGAGTGTTAAGTAACCATGGGATATGAGAATGATGATGTTGCCTTGAAACTTTTGTAGTTCAGGAAAGTAATGTAGATAGCAGAGATGCTATTGTGTTATGTTTTCAAAAGTTATGAATAAATAAAAGTTATTATTTCATTCAAAGTGTTATGTGCTATGTGATTATTTCTTTGTTGAGGCAAATTAATTAGAAATACGTAAAGAAGTTGAGTAGTGGTCTAATAGATGATTTCTTTAACAGAAAATGCCTCCCAGACGTCAACCAACACGACAGAGAACCACCGAAGAAGCTAATGACAGTGTTGATGCGAATCCCGTTCAACAACTAGTGGCACTATTGACAGGAGCGTTGCAGAATCAACCTCAAAACCAAGGCACAACGTTTAAGGAGTTTAAGGCGGTCGGACCACCTGAATTTCGTGGGTCAATGAATCTGGTTGAGGCACAAACCTGGATTATGGAAATAGAGAAGGTGTTCGATGTCGCTAGGGTAGGGGATGAGCAGAAGACTGCTTTCGCAACTTTCATGTTGAAAGCAGAAGCTAGTTATTGGTGGCAAGCCAATAAAACTCGGGAAGGGCCAGGAGTGATGACCTGGGATAGGTTCAAGGAACTGTTCTTCGAGACCTATTTCCCGGAGAGTTCAAAGAGTCAGCTGGAAGTACAGTTTCTGGAGCTGAAGCAAGGGACGATGTCGGTATCCGAGTATGCCGCAAAATTTAACGAGTTGGCGAGGTTTGCGCCATATCAGGTTAGCACAGACGAACGCAAAGCGAAGAGGTTTGAACAGGGACTGAAGCCCTGGCTGTACAGTAGGGTTTCCCTGTTCCAGTTGAAGACATTTGCAGCAGTAATGGAGAAAGCAATACTCGCTGAAGGTGGAGGAGAGGCGGTGACCAAATTCAACCAGGAACAAAAGAAGAAGAAGAATGAGAATGAAATGAAGAATGGAGGTGGCAGCAGTGGAAATAACAACAACAACAACAGCTTGAAGAGGAAGTGGAATGGGAACGGGGGAGCTGAAAACCAGCAGGGTAACCAGCAAAACAAAAAGTTTGAAGCATGTGCGACATGCGGGAAATTTCACAAGGGTGCGTGCTTGATGGGGAAACGAGTTTCCTACAATTGTGGCCAGGAGGGTCACATCGCCCCAAATTGCACTCAACCAAAGAAGAAGGCGTGCTTCACGTGCGGATCCAATGATCATTTTTCTCGTGAATGCCCTAAGAAGAAGGAGGGAGGGACAACCAGAAACAATGGAGGAGGTAACAATGGAGGTACGTGGGCTATTACAGGACCTGCAGCATCAAACAAACCCACAGCCAGAACCTTCAACATGACTGTGCAAGATGCTGTGCAATCAAAAGATGTGGTGTCAGGTATTATCCCAATCAATGATATTAATGCATATGTATTATTTGATTCGGGTGCTACTTGCTCGTTTATATCTGATGAATTTGCCAAGAGGTTAGAATTGCCTAGAGAAGAACTGAATTTTCCTTTGAACATAGAAATTGCGAATAAGGAAATAATCCCTGTTAGGTTCGTTTACAAGAACTGTAGGGTAAACATTAAGGGGAATATCTTGTTAGTAGATTTGATTCCGATTAGACTCGGGGAATTTGATGTAATTTTGGGAATGGATTGGTTGTTCAATTATGGAGCAGTAATTGACTGCCAAAAGAAGTGTGTAAACCTTATGACTCCGTCAAAGGTAGTATTTTATGGTAGCAAGTCGCCAAGACAAATGAAATGTCTGACGACTATGCAGGCCAAGAAGTTGTTGAGTCAAGGTTGTGTGGGCTATTTAGCTTACATAGTCGATACTCAGAAGAAAGGTGTGAAATTAGAAGAAATATCGGTAGTGAGAGAATTCGAAGACGTGTTTCCAGAAGATTTGCCAGGACTTCCGCCGGACAGAGAAATTAAATTCGTGATCGACTTAGTGCCGGGAACAGCACCGATATCAAAGGCTCCGTACAGAATGGCTCCGGTAGAAATGAAGGAACTGATGGTACAGTTGCAAGAACTGCTAGACAAGAAGTATATTCAACCAAGTGTATCGCCGTGGGGAGCGCCAGTTTTATTCGTGAAGAAGAAGGACGGGTCAATGCGTCTTTGCATTGATTACAGGGAGTTAAACAAAGTCACTATTAAAAACAAATACCCATTGCCAAGAATAGATGACTTGTTTGACCAGTTGAAGGGTGCTAAATACTTTTCGAAAATTGATTTGAGAAGTGGGTATCACCAGTTGAAAGTGAGGAAGGAGGATACACCACGAACGGCATTCAGAACTAGGTATGGACATTACGAGTTTCTGGTGATGTCTTTTGGTTTAACAAATGCCCCTGCCGCGTTCATGGATTTGATGAACAGGGTATTTAAACCATTTTTAGACAAGTTCGTAGTGGTGTTTATCGACGACATTCTGGTGTATTCCAAAACTCAAGAAGAACACGTGGAACATTTACGTCTGACATTGGAGACACTAAGAAAGGAAAAGTTGTACGCGAAATTCACTAAGTGTGAATTTTGGCTCGACCGTGTACAATTTTTGGGTCATGTGATTGACAAAGATGGGATTTCAGTAGATCCATCGAAAGTGGAAGCTGTAATCAATTGGGAACAACCAAGAACACCTTCGGAGGTGAGGAGTTTCTTGGGGCTGGTCGGTTATTATAGAAGATTCATTCAAGATTTTTCTAAGATAGCCACTCCGTTAACAAATTTGACACGAAAAGCTGTGAAATTCGTTTGGACAGAAAAGTGTGAAGAGAGCTTCCAAGATTTGAAGAAAAAGCTAAGTATGGCACCTGTGTTAACCCTACCAGATAATACAGGAAATTTTGTGGTGTATAGTGATGCCTCACACAAAGGGTTGGGTTGTGTTCTTATGTTCTATGCATCAAGACAATTGAAAGATTATGAGAACGGCAAAGAAATTGGCTGCAGTGGTATTTGCTCTCAAAATATGGAGACACTATCTTTATGGAGAGAAATGTGAGATCTACACAGACCACAAAAGTCTGAAGTATATTTTCACTCAGAAAGATTTGAACCTGCGTCAGAGAAGGTGGATGGAACTGATAAAAGATTACGATTGTGAGATCTTTTATCATCCGGGCAAAGCGAATGTGGTTGCGGATGCTTTAAGTAGGAAAGGTCGGGAGAAATTAATGCTGCTAACAACTCAGGAGGATCATTTCAGCAATGACAGAGTTAGAACTGGAAATCAAATTTCCACAGGAATCCGACGAACAATTATTTCAGATAGAAGTTGATCCAACTTTAATGGACAAAGTGAAGAGTGCCCAACTACAAGACGAAGAGTGTGCGAAAAACAAAGAGAATTTGATTGAAGGCGGTGATGTAAAATACAAGATCGACACCGAAGGGTTACTACGGTTTGAGGGAAGGATCTGGGTTCTAGCAGCACCAGAACTGAAAGAAGAAATTTTGATCGAAGCTCATAGCTCAAAATATTCAATTCATCCAGGGAGCACGAAAATGTATCAAGATTTGCGCCGACATTTTTGGTGGCCAAATATGAAAAGGGATGTCGCGGAATGTGTAGCAAAGTGCTTAACATGTCAGAGAGTAAAAGCCGAACATCAAAGACCCAGCGGATTGCTTCAACCGTTGGAAATACCGGAATGGAAGTGGGAGCATATCACGATGGATTTTGTGGTGGGTCTTCCAACTACTCAGAAAGGATACGATGCGATTTGGGTAATAGTAGACAGACTAACAAAATCTGCACACTTTTTGCCAATAAAGATTAGATTCAATCTTGATCAGCTGGCAAAACTATATATTAAAGAGATCGTTGCAAGACATGGAGTTCCAGTGTCAATTGTGTCAGACAGAGATCCGAGGTTCACATCAAACTTCTGGAAGAGACTACAAGAATGTATGGGAACACAGTTGCGAATGAGTACGACATATCATCCGCAAACAGATGGCCAAAGCGAACGAACGATCCAGACATTAGAAGATATGTTGAGAGCATGCGTCATGGATTTCAAAGGAAGCTGGGAAGAGCAATTACCGTTGGTGGAATTCGCCTACAATAATAGTTATCACGCGAGCATCGGCATGCCGCCTTACGAAGCGTTATACGGCAGAAAGTGCAGAACTCCACTGTACTGGGATGAGGTTGGAGAACGTCAACTGTTAGGACCAGAATTGGTGCAACAAACTGCTGAGGTTATCAAACTCATCAGGATAAGATTAGTAGCAGCTCAAGACCGACAGAAGAAGTATGCTGATCAACACAGGCAAGATCGTGCATTTGACGTAGGAAGCTATGTATTCCTAAAAGTTTCTCCTTGGAAGGGGAAAATTCGTTTCGGTAAAAAGGGAAAACTAAGCCCGAGGTTTATTGGACCCTTTGAAGTGCTGCGAAGAGTGGGAGAAGTGGCTTATGAGGTAGCTCTACCTCCAGAGTTGGAAAACATTCATAATATTTTTCATATTTCGGTGTTACGACCATATAAACCCGATTACAAGCACGTAATCGAGTACGAACCGTTGCAGTTCGAGAAAGATTTGTCTTATGAAGAGATTCCTATCTAGATAGTCGACAGGAAAAAACAAGTGCTCAGGAATAAAGTGATACCTTCTGTGAAGGTGATTTGGAGGAACCACAACGCTGAAGAAGCAACGTGGGAACTCGAAGAGAAAATGTTGAAAGAATACCCTGAGTTATTTGTTTAATCTGTGTCTTCGATTCTGAGGACAGAATCTTTGTAAGTAGGGAAGAATGTAGCGAATGTGTTGTTTGAGTTGTGATTCTGAGGACAGAATCCTTTTAAGAGGGGAATGATGTAACATTCCATATTTTTTTTTTAAATGTAAGTTATAAATATTTATTGATTTATATAAATATTTATTGGATATGTTATTATTGAATAAATAATTGTTCAATTTGAGTGATGTGGTTTATTTAATTATTTGTTGAATAAAAAATTAAATATTAAATATTTATTGGCAATATTAAATATTTATTGAATTATATGGCAATTTGAGTTGATGTGATTTAATTAATTATTTGTTGAGTAAATAAGTAAGGAGCTAAATAAATTAATTATTATGAGATTTTATAATAATGGAGTTTAATTTAATAAGCTAGAGAGCTTATAATGATTTTAAATAAATAATAATATTTAAATGAGAAATTGTAGTTTGAAATGTTAGTTGATTAAATGAAATTATAATTGTAAAAAGAATTATAATTGTTTATGTGTTAAAGTAATTTAATAGATTAGCGTTTAATTGATTTATTAATTTAATAAAGGTGTGACTAATAACCTTGCTATATAGGAGTTACCAAAATAAATTAAAAGAGTTTAATGTGGTTTTACCAAACATGTCTTATGGCATAATAACTCTTTATCTAATTGAGTTTTACCAAACAAGGCATAAAGATTAATGAGTTATTTTATTTAGACTAACCAAACAAGCCTTATGGCTTTTGATTTTTAAAACCTTTAACTGATGTCAGTTATATATCTTATATTTATAATATACAATTATTATAATTATAACTATATACGTTATATTTTAGTACGTATGTTAGAGAGAGAAAAGAGTTCAGAAGAAGGAAAATAGAGAAAGAAAGAACTCAGAGGAAGAAGAAGAAGAAAAGAAGAAAAGTGAGAGAATTCTAGAGAGAATTGAGAGATTATTAACAGGTTTTGGAGAAAAGCTTGACAATCAAATGGTTAGGACCATCATCTTCTTCATAATCCAAGGTAGGCCATCTTCTTCTTTACAAAACTCTAAAAGTTTTTTTTTTCCCAAAAAGTTTCTGTGAAAAATTTATGAAAAGAAATTTTGGTTGTTTTGGTTATAAGTTTATATAATTAGCAATTGTAGATGTGTTTCATGAGTTATGCATGATTATATAGAGTTTAATTCATGTATGTATATATTTTATGAAGAAATTGTTGTATAGAGAATTTTATGAATGAGAATGGGTTATTTTTAAAATGGAAATTAAGGTTTAATTAGTTGTTGTATTGATAAATTGATTATAAGAATTGCTAGAGTGTAAAATCATAATCATGATGCTTGGAAATTTCTGTTTTGATTGAATAACAAAATCACAGTATTGGTTTTCATGAAAAATATCAAAATATAGAGTTTTGCCAAAAATATTAAAATTGGGTGTTGAATATTTGATGTTTGTGCTAATTGATGAGTAGAAACATGTTAGAAGTCGTTAGTATACGATTATATGATGTCTGTATGCAATTTACATGATAATCGACTTATTAGATTCAGGCTTTTTGGCCAAATTGGTTTTTCTGGTACTGTTGCCGAGGCTGTCGCCGGATTCTGGAGTCTGGCGCCGCGGCGCGACTCCAGTAGTACTTTAGTGGTGCCTTAGCGCCATGTCCGCGCCCCAGCGCCATGGTTCGCGCCGCAGCGCCATTTCCGCGCCCCAGCGCCGTGGCCCGCGCCCCAGCGCCGTGGTCCGCGCCCCGGCACCGTGTCCCGCGCCCCAGCGCCACTGTTCCGCGCCCCGGCGCCGGAAAAGTGGCCTAGTTGGGCAGTTTTGGCCTCCTGTAGTAAAACGGCCATAACTTTTTCATACGAACTCCGATTTAGGTAATTCAAGATGATTCGGAAAGAGAACGAGTAGACCTACAACTTTCATTCTTTAAGTTTTTTTATTTGAGGTCTGTAACAGTAGTCAAAATGGTCATCGTTATGACTGTTGTGTATTTGGAGCCAATCGGAGGGCGTCGGGATGCACGAATGCAAGTGCAACCCTTTGGGTATTAGTATAACTTAATGATAACATGTTGGACATGTATTAGGATGTTATATCAAGTTGTTAATGTACACGTGGTGTAATGGCATGATCATTTAGGTAGTTGTAATAAAGCTAAAATGTAATGTTCATGAAAGATGTGCTGTGTTTAAACTTAAACTTAGTTAGTAGCTATACTAAGAGTAATAAAGGAACTCATAAAGGTAATGTTAGTGTAACTAATGTGTATTATCAATGCATATGATATGTGTAGGACTTGGGGTGAATGTGAATAGTAATTGTTTAACCTACACGCGAGGCAAGTTCCCTAACCTTTTCTACTTTATTATTCAGCAAGGTTACTTTTCACTGTTATGTTATACTTATGCAAGTTCTCTAACTCCAAACTTCATTGTGCAAGTTTGAATTCGTTAAACACATTATTGCTTTAATTCCATTTCAATTGTACAAATTGCTAACTTTACACTTTCGTAGAGTTAGATTGTTTATTGTTGATTAAGCTCGTGTATCTATTGGTTTATGAGGATGCATGTTATGATTATTCCATGATTATGCTATTAAATTATTCCTAAAGCATGATGTTAGTTTATAAATATCAATTCAACTATGATTATTCCATAGTATACAGTTATGTTGTTTGTAATTAACTAACCCTTAGTTGATTACCGTTAAATTCTAAATTACCCCATGATGTATCCAAACCAAACTCACTTTGGTACGGACTTGTATTCTAAATACTGAAAAGAACAACTCTTTTATAAGAGGTTACGCTTAGCGTTGAAATGATTGTGCACAATACATTGTACGAAGGGTTGATCCCCCTAAGTACGTGAAGTCCTTATAGTCTTATGACTGTTAAAGTTTAAGTTGAAAAATTACTTATAACTGTGGACATGATTCGTGGTCAATAGACCCTCAGTAATTGATTAAAGTTTTTAGAAAGTAATAGAATTTATTGTTCAGTTCTATTAAACCTAATGTTGGTACATGATGTAAAGTTAACTGATTTATTTATTATTATTTCAAGTGGGCCTTGTTTGCTCACTCTTTCCTGTAAAATTTCTTACAGCTAAGGTTGAAACTGGTGATGTACCTAGCACCAGTAAAGGGAAAGGAAAGATGAAACAATGCTGAAGACCTGTAATAGATTGAATAGTTTATTTTCAGACTTGTTTAAGGATTGTAATGAAGTTTATATTAATTTATTTTCCGCATGAATGAATGTTTGTAAAGGTTAGATAACCTGGGAGATTTTTATTTAAGTTTAATCCTGTATGGACAGGTTTTATTTATTCAATTTTATCAATTGGGTAGTTAGTAACGAATGTTTTGATTACGTGAACACCAAATCTTGAGGAAATGAAGTACCAGGATTTGGGGGTGTCACAGAGAAGTTAAACTCCCTCGAGTGTTCACACCCCTAAGGGACTCACTCAAGAATATTCTAAATCTTCTGACCACTCAGAAGAAAATTACGCATCTTCTTCCACCAGCCAACCCTAATGGGAAGGGTTTCAATGCTGCTCAGAAATGTGCTTATCATACGGGGGCACCTAGACATGATACTCAAGATTTTTGGGCCTTGAAACACAAGATCTAAGATTTAATAGACAACAGTGAGATCGTGGTCACCAAACCAGATCAACCTCACGTGCAAGATAACCCTCTTCCTCAACACAAAGAGGAAGAGGTCAATATGATAAATTAGAGCGGTGGACATAGTTTCAATTCTAATGGTGAATCATCCCAGACCATCAAAGACGGTGTTGATAAATCAGATTATGGAAAGTCCTAGTTTGTGATGGAACGAAAGATGAAAGCTCTGTGTAAGCAGATTGAGCAATTGGCAGAACTAGTGACATATCAACATCAAGTCGCACGCCAATTGGTCAGCCAGGAGCATGCTAGTCTCATCTCTTTTGTTCTGAATACTCCATCATCACCTTCAAAAAATGAAACACTAGAGGACAAAGTTTTGAAGAGAGCAAATGCCAAGGCCCGTCGGGATTTTGCCAATAGAAGGGAATTTACATACCTGGGCCAACCTATGGAGGAGATACTTCAGATGTTGATCAATGAAAGAAGGATTACATCCCTTCTACCTCCAATCAATCCCCGTTTAGGACGGTTCAATTCTAATGGAGTATGTCAGTATCACTCCCATTCTCGCTGTCACAGCACAGAAGAATATTGGGCACTCCGCCACCTTTTTCAGAATCTAATTGATAGCGGTGTCCTGCAACTGGCAGACGATGATACTATGCTATTTGAGAGTGAAAGTACTTGTCCTACTAAATGGAAGGGATTGGTAGCAGTTATATCCACTACGGCCGAGGGGACTGTTAAACCATTCCCAATACAAGCAATTCAACTTAAGGGAGTTAACAATCCTTTGAAAGTGGCTGCTTTAGAGCCAATCAGCTTACCGTTCAAATCACAATATCCTGTTATCAATTTACAGAAAGTCTCATGGAATTATGGAGAAGCTGAAGGATCCACCTCGCATACAAATGCTACAGTGTTGAAGGAAAATCCACTATAACTTCCCCAACGGGAGATGAAGTCTACCATCAAATCAAAGGGGAAAATTTCCATGGAGAAAATTAAAATATTCTTTTGTACTATGGGTCATAATGAAGCCAAGATGGTTTTAAGCTTAAGAGAAGCTCTAAATCAGATTTCAATACTGGACTTGGTTTTCTCTTCCGAGGATCACAGGAAGATCTTATTAAAGGTTTTGGAAGAAGCCTACCTACTGAAATTAGTGAATGTGGAAAAATTTCAACATCTGGTTGATCATAGTTTTAACAACAATGTGATATCTTTCACTGATGATGACATACCGCCCGAAGGGACCGGTCATTGCAAGCCATTACATATTACAGTTTTCTCCTCCGGATACATGCTAGTTGGAGTCTTGATAGATGGAGGTTCATCTCTAAATATATGTCTTTACACTACGTTGGTGAAGATGAATGTCAATCTCAACCGGATCCGAAGAAACCATACGGTTATTAAAGCTTTTGATGGATCCCACCGGAATTCAGTCGGAGAGATTGAGCTGCCAATTGAGATTGGTCCCCGTACATTCTATTTATCTTTTCACGTGCTCAAAATAGATTCAGTATACAACCTGCTATTGGGAAGACCGTGGATTCATATGGCTGGGGCAGTCCCCTCCACTCTTCATCAGCAACTTAAATACATTATCAATAATAACCTAGTCACAGTCAACGCTGAACCGGAATGTCCTCAACATGGTAACATACCACTAATCAACTTCAATTCAGATGTTGAGTCGGTCAATTTTCATACCTTGGAAGTGAGCAACACTCAATACCATTTCAGGGATAGACATATTAAAGACATAAGAAAGTTTTTCAGCAATGAGAACTATTCTCAAATTCCATAACCAATCCATTTAATTCGGTTCGGTTAAATAGCATCTAATATGCTTCACAGTGATAGTAATTTAGGCATTATAAAATTCTGTAAATGAATTTGTAATTAACAACATTTTAACATACATTCTTTTATTAATTATAAAAATAAATTAGGTCTTGTTTTAAATTAGTATCTCCCACTATTTTCATCAAACTATATTACCCTCACTTATATAGTTCGACAAAATCTGGTTAAAGATTTGCTAGTAAAAATAAGGATCTCATTTCAAATGTATATAGCCTTGTAGTGACACAATAAACTATATATAAATAAATAGGTAGACAACTCTTGTCAATTATATCAACTATGCAACTCCTTGTGTTTTGCCTCTTAGATTATTTTGATTAAGTGGTGGCACATCCGAATAAAAATTATCCAAGTTAAGTCCAACCTAGCATTCCATATATTTAAAAAATAAAAATATTGTCCTTGTTGTAACACAACAAAACAACATTGTTCAATTTTCTTTATAAGCATCAAATGTGATAAAATTAACATATCAAAGAATTAAGATAAGCCCTGTGGTGACACAACAAACTTATAATAATTAATTGATACTTTATTATTTTTATCATGCTAGAAGGCAACGTTCGATATTCCAAATATCTTTGAACGCTTAGGACTTAATATAATAAATTTGAGGGTTTTGCATGTAATTAATTTGTCTCATCTTGTTTAGCGCGCATGAACATATATATATAAAATACGCGTCATATTAATTAACATGCGAAGCATGTTTGCATAATATATATATATATATATATATATATATATATATATATATATATATATATATATATATATATATATATAGTATAGCTCCTTGATCTATAATTCTTAAAAATTAATTCTAACTATTCCTATTACAAAATTATTTAAAATAAATATAAACTTTGATCAGCAATTTAGGGAAAGTACATAGGAGGAAGATATAATTTACATTAAAAAAAAATAGAGAAGACGAAGTACGCATACCCCATTTAATAGAACACGTACATTCATGCATCCAACTAAAATAAAATCTAATCACATTGGTCAATAGTCCATAATCAATCACATTTATTATCATACAAATCATCATATGCATCAATAAATAACATTCATCTCATGAATAATAAACATTCAATATATATATTGATATCATTTAATGGGTAAATTTAGTTAGTAGAAAATCTAATTTTGAATCAAAATAAACTCCTTTATTTTAATCCAAATTTAAATCAAAATAAACTTCTTTTATTTTAATTTATTCTATTTTGAATAAAATAAACTTTATTTTAATCAAAATCTTTAATTAAAATAAACACATTTATTTTAATTAATTATGGAATCTAATTCCAAGTAAAAAAAACTCTTTTATTAAAGGAAACACAGATTCTCTTTCTTATTCACAAATATACTCATTTATTTTGAATAATATGAAATCTTATTCCATATCTAAATAAACTCCTTTATTTAAAAAAATTAGTATTCTATTTCCTATTCACAAATAAACTCTTTTATTTTGAATAATATGAAATCTTATTTCATATTTAAATAAACTCCTTCATTTACGGAAATATGGAATCCAATTTCAACTCTAATTAGTTATCATGGAATCTAATTCTAACTCTAATTAGTTAGCATGAAATTAAATTTTAAAATTAAAATAAACTTTTTATTTTAATTATAAAATTATTAAGATTAATATATATATATATATATATATATATATATATAATAATAATATAATAATAATAATAATAATAATAATAATAATAATAATAATAGTCACGTGAAACATGTTGGAACCTGTTAAGTAATTCACCCTTGAAGTATGATATATGTTATTACTAATCATATTATAAATTTTATATGAAGAAACAAAGTAATCCTGTAATCATACGGAAATACACGTGAGTCATACAGCAACATGATTTATAAAGTACCACTGGTATGCACCATGATATCGAAATCATGGATATAATATGAAATATAAAATATTCATATTATGGAAGATACATGATACAACGTTTTATTTTTTATTTATTATTTATTTTTTAATAAATTTTATACAATAAATTATGCTCAATTGAATTGTTCTAAACACATATCAATATACATATCAAATTAAAACATTTAATAATTTGCATAAAGGTTCGGTTCTGATACAACTGTTAAGTTTGTAATATTCATGAACGTAATCAAATTGCACAAAATAAGCGGAAGCATGGAAAAATATAGTTTTAAAATTTTACAAACCATATATCCGGATCATCCTTTTTGCACAATTATTAATTAAACGAAAATATGAAGAACAAGAATCATACCCTTGAAGAATCGAGCTTCCTCAAGTACAAGTTCACCTCCAATCCTTTTCGCGTTAAACTTGAATCCACCAGGTTTGGTTCCTTCCTTTGATCAACGTTAGCCACCCAAGTGTTTGCCCTCTAGAGGTGATCCACTAAGGAAGAACAAAGATTCAAGAAAATGTGTGTTTGGCAAAACCCTAGTTTTCTATCTCTCATAGAAAAGGTGTACTCTCGCAACTATTGAAATTACGTATCTCTCTTGATATCTGATATAAGACTCCTCTTATAAAGATATCAGTTAGCCTTCTAATCTAATTAGAAAATAGGATATTATTTAATTAATTAAATTCCTTTAATTAATTAAGCTCCTGAATCTTATTAGGGATAATTAATTAAACTCTTTTAATTAATTTAACCTCCTAATCTTATTAGGAATATAAGAGAGTACTTTTATTAGTTAATTTTCAAACTCTTTTCGGAATTAAATAATAATAATAGTAATAATAATAATAAGACTCCTCTTATTAATTTGTATTTAATATTTCCAAAATATTAAATAATAAATATTAAGCTATTTAATTTATTCTATCACCATAAATTAAATTAAATATACTCAACTTATTATTACGATTATGCCATTAACTTCTTAAATAATTATTCTTTCTTTTATGGTGTGACCCTTTAGTTTCTCTATATGAAACCGGTTGTGAATAAATCAATTAGAACAATTCTAATCTTATTTAAACAAATAAATTAAACTATTAATTTATTTAATTAAATAATATTTATTCTACAATAGGGATAAGCCTCCCTAGCGATTAACGACTTTCCAGATAATATAGATTTCAACATTAATCATAAAAGAACCTTTGAGTAAATAGTTACCGTACAATTCAATCATTCCACCATACAATGTCCCAATTAAATATACGACATGAAATTTTTGTCAAGTCTTATTTTATTTAATTATATGTATTTTGACTCTTAAATGCACACCTCCAAATAATGCAAATTAGATACTCCTTTCAAATTTCATTATGCCTTGGCCAAGGACTACTGGGTTGTCATTTATCGAATCACATATGACATTTCTCTTCTTTTACTAGAAGTGGTAGATTCTTTATTGCTCATACAGTATCTCCATGTATAACTTATTATACCCAAGCATACCCTTTGATATACCCTAAGGGTCTTAAGGAATAAATCAAAGTATAACTCATCATACACAAGATTCTATGATGATCTCAAGTCCAAGGATAACTTGTACTACTATCCCTATAGGAATTCCTATTGACAGTCAAGTAAAACTACATTAGGTATTCCTTAGCGAGCCACGTTCAGTGAACTTATTCTCTAATAAGCACCTACATACTTGCTTTAGTGTCTCCGCACAAATGATCATGAGATCAATCATCCCCATCCAATGAGCGAGTAACGTATGTACCAATCTATCCGGATTCACTAATCCCCAATTTAGTAATTCAACGATTGGGAACTATTTTAATTTTAAGCTTTCTAAGAATTTAGATCTCATTAGAATGATCATCATCATTATTCTAAAATCATTGCTTAAAACTATGGTTTTATCACATATTATAAAGCAGCATCATGTAGATAATTAAAAGCCTTTAATGAATTAATATTTTTTATTAATAAATGAATAAGATTGTTACAAAGTATATGCTTTATCATCAAACATGATTGGCTTGTGTGCATAGTTCTTTAAAATATGACATGTACCCCTTTGCTGATTGCTTTGCGGGGTACCATCAGATCATGGTTGCTGAGGAGGATCATGAGAAAACTGCATTCATCATGCCTTGGGGAACCTTTTGCTATAGACAGTTATCTTTCGGCCTCATCAATGCCGAAGATACCTATCAACGAGCTATGATGACTCTTTTCCATGACTTAATGCACAAAGAGATAGAGATCTACGTGGATGACATCATTTTAAAGTCCCGAAGAGAGGAAGGCCACTTAGACCATCTCAAAAAGCTCTTCAACAGGTTGCGTAAGTATAACTTGAAGTTGAACCCAGCCAAGTGCGCATTTGGCATTAATTCAGGTAAGTTGCTAGGATTCCTAGTCAGCCACAAGGGGATTGAGCTGGATCCCACCAAAATCTAGGCCATCACGGAAATGCCTATTCCTCAAACAGAGAAGGAAATACGGGGATTTTTGGGAAGAATCAACTTCATTAGCAGGTTCATTTCTCAACTCACAGTAACCTGTGAGCCTATCTTCAAGTTGTTAAGGAAGAACTCCTCCATGAAATGGAATGATAAATGCCAGAAGGCCTTCCTTACAATCAAAGAACAACTAGTCAAAGCTCCTATTTTGGTACCACCCATGGATGATGTTCCCCTATTCATGTACCTGTCCATAAGTGATAATGACATGGACTGCATGATGGGTCAGAAAGACGATAGAGGCCAAGAACGAGCTATCTATTACCTCAGCAAAATATTCAGCAGCAGTGAACACAAGTACACTCTGATTGAGAAGACTTGTTGTGCTTTAGCTTGGGCTTCCATGAGGTTACAACGTTACCTCCATGGTCACACAACCCATCTCATATCCAGCGTGGATCCTCTCAAGTATGTGTTCAGTAAACCCATACTAAACTGCCGGCTGTCCAAATGGCAGTTGATCCTACAACAATTTGACATCGTTTATGTGACGCAGAAGTCTATTAAAGGTCAAGGAATTGCGGATCAACTGGCCGCCGCACCTACAGGGGATTTTAAACCCTTGGAAACATACTTCCCCGATGAAGGGGTAATAACAATTCAGCAACACCATCAGTACGATTCACGCCAAACATTGAACATGTATTTTGATGGAGCTGTTAATATGGAATGTTCTGGAGCTGGAGCAGTTCTAGTATCCGCTACGGGGGAGCAATATCCCGTCGCCATCAAATTGCAGTTTGTTAGCACCAACAACATAGCTGAGTTTGAAGGCTGTATCATGGGGCTAAAACTTGCCCGTTCAACGGCCATCAGGCGGTTAACTGTCTTTGGAGATTCGGAGTTGGTAGTCAAATAATCCACGAGAAGCTATCATACTAAAGAGCTACAATTGCTGCCTTACCATCGACAAGTTTTACAGATGGCTTCAGAGTTAGAAAAGATATCCTTTCTACACATTCCTCGTAATAGGAATGACTTTGCAGACGCGCAAGCAACTTTGGCCTCCTTAATTCACATACCTGACAAGGAACACATGCCAAGCATCACATTTGCCCTGCAAAAGGCACCAACCTATGGGAACTATATTGGAGAAGTATCGGATGAGCTACCTCCCATCTAGCATCCTTGGTATCAACACATCAAGGAATACTTACGAGATGGATCTACACCCGCTGAGGCGAGCCTGACTGAGAAAAGGCAGATTCATCGACTTGCTATAAAATTCTACCTGAGCGGAGATGCACTCTATAAAAGAGATGCAGGATTAGGTCTCCTCAGATGTTTGGATCAGGACCAAGCTTAGAGGATCATGGATGAGGTCCATGGTGGAGTATGCTGCCTGCACATGAGCGGACCGCTACTTGTTAAGAAGTTCCTCAGAACAAGACATTACTGGTTTACTCTCAAGGCTGACTGTGATGATCACATCAGGAGATGTTATCAATGCAATATTTATGGGAATGCTATCCATTCCCCTTCGAGGGAGCTCCATAATATGAGTTCGCCTTGGACCTTCTCAATGTGGGGAATGGACGTGATTGGGCCCATCAAGCCCAAAGCCAGTAATGGTCATCGATTTATCTTCACCATGATCGACTACTTCACCAAGTGGGTAGAAGCAGCCTCCTTACCCAAGGTTACCAAAGAAGTCATCATTGCTTTTATCAGAAACAATGTCATCTGTCGATATAGACAACCAAAGGTAATTGTATCTGATAATGCTAAGAACCTCAACAACAAAATGATGGAGGAGTTATGCAATAAATCCCACATCAAAAATCTTAACTCCGTCATCTACCGTCCAAAGATGAATGGTGCTGTTGAAGGGGCTAACAAAAATATCAAGAAGATCATGCAAAAGATGTCTGATAATCACAAAGGATGGCCTGACCTATTGCCTCTTACCCTGTTAGCCTATAGAACGTCAATGTGCACTTCCATTGGGGCAACTCCCTACTTATTAACCTATGGGATGGAAGTACTGCTCCCCATAGAAGTGGAAATGGATTCCCTCAGAGTGTTGTTGGACGCTCAGCTGGATGAAGACCAATGAGTACAAGACAGGTATCACCAATTGTCTCTAATAGACGAAAGGCAAACCGTGACTATCTTCCATGGTCAGTTATATCAACAAAGGATCTCCAGATCGTACAACAAAAAAGGCCGGCTACGGCAGTTTAAACAACACGACTTGGTTTTGAAGAAGATCATTGACAACCAAGATCAGTCTAAGGGAAAATTCGATCCTAACTGGGAAGGCCCGTTTGTTGTCATGGAGGTATTCACAAGAGGTGCTCTCAGATTGCAGGAAATGGACGACAATGAATTTTCACAACTCATCAACTCGGACACCGTGAAATGGTACTATGTCTGAAGTTACCATCAAGAAAACATCCTAGTGTTGGATCATCAGATCACCAGTCATTTCAGTTCTTTAACCCTTCACTACATACAACTCTTTTTCACACTGTGCCCCTTAGTGAAACACACTTTTAAAGTCAGCAGCCTGGTTTTCGGATCGCCAGATCCTTTTCTCTCCACTTGGTTCTTTAACTTTAACTCAACTTCAGTTATACCTTAGGGATTGAACCTTTCACACTTGCATTTTGTCCCCAAACATGGGATCAAACTTTTCACACCTGCAGTATATCCTGAACTTAGGATTAAACTTGCTTCCCCCCGCAGTTTGTCCTCCACATAGTGTGACGCCCCCAAAATAGGTATACAACACCCATTCTGAGTCACCAAAATACATGGTACAGAAACAACTACATCTTTACTATTACAACATAAGAACTGTGAGTTTAAATATAAATATTGTCATCTAGACAATATCCACACTCAAATAAGTCCTCATTAGATTTATTGATACATTATTTCACAAAAATGGTAAGGACTACTAAAATAACTTCTAGAACCATCATTTCATACCCCAACTAGTACTCGCTACATTCTCGCCTCCTGAGAAAAATGGAACAAAAAGGAAAAGGGTGAGCTCAACTAGCCCAGTAAAGAACATTATGACTAAGATAATACAAAACAAATTATCGTTAGTCCTCAACAGGAAAAAATCTAATAGAATACAATAGATAACAAGTTTTAAATCAATAACTGCAGCGGAAACAACAAACCATTAGAAGAGTCAAGTAGAGAATGAGTTCTACTATCTTCTAAGATTTAAAAGTTCATCATCAATATTTTATCCCTGTAACAACAATCAATAACCATCTTTAATCAAATATTCATCTTTGCACTACTGGCCAAAGATATTCAATTGTATCACCATTCGGTCATGTTCATCTCAACAACTGTTCATCTTTGCACTACGGGCCAAAGATATTCATCAGTTAATCATTCATCTTTGCACTACAGGCCAAAGATATTCAGTAATATCATCATTTAGGACTGAGGATGATGTAAAATATCTTAAAAAAAACGAATCCAGTGAAACAAAATAACAAATATTAAGGATTCGTATTTCGATTTATCCATGTCCAAAAATACCTTATAATTATTCATAGTGAAGTAAAATTCAAGAATGATCAAAACATGGATATAATCAAAACTAGTACCCAGAATAGATATTTTGGACGAAAAGAAGAAAATTTCATTTTTTGGTGAATAGTAACTCATGAATAGTAACTCATGAATAGTAACCCCGACGTGAAAATTTCCAAATTTAATAAAAATTTCCAACCAATATTTCGGCATAATGATATTGAAGAAATAATATCATTTTCGAATAAAATAACATCCCTTACCTCGTAAAGACAGTACTTCTGGTTGGAATGCCGGTATAAGGCTGAAAGAAACTTGCTCTAATGAATAGAAACTCTCAAAGTATCTAAATACTCACAAAATACACTCAATAATCTAGAGAGAGAAAGAGAGAAAACTTGTTTCTGGTGTGATTTTTAATTCTAACTTAGCCCTTTATTTATAGGAAAATGTTAGCACGCCGAAGCAGACTTAACCTGCAACCTGATGGCTTTACCTGCTACTATTCAAGCCTACCACATTTGAATAAAAATTTTAGCATATTTTTTCACCTATCAAGAGTGGGGCCCACCAATTCTAGAATTTTTCACCAAAATGATAAACTTCAAAAATTTAACAATTCTTGAACCAGTCATCTCGTAAAATTCATAATAAATCATACGTTCATTTTTAACGGTTCAAAATTTGTGGACATAAACTCAACTTATATATGTATAACATATCCAAAAATTACCACGATCCAACGGTCGGATTAAAAATTATAACCCCCGCAAAATATCTCAAAAACTCTGATTTTTAATACCTCCATTCCGACAAAAATACTGATAAAAATCTCAACATTAACTTCTTCATTTTTAACCACATAAATATATCCCTCATTAATATCCACATAAAATAAATATTTCCTTATCATATGAATCAATAATTAATTATTCACAAATAATATTACAGAATCACATTTATGACAACCAGGCCGTTCCCAGGAAAGAGGGGCTTTCTAATAAGGATTTCTTCTTACTGGCGCGCAATTAGATGACCAAACCTCTCCTTAGACAGAACTTTCTAGACATTGCCAATAATGTTATCTAATAATATTATTCAAATAATATGAATTATTGATCTGATAATGGGAAATACTGTGTAGTGATAATTATTGAAACAACAGTAATATAAAATATCAACGCAGCAATTATTGAATCAATAAAATAAAATACTGAACAGTAATTACTGTAACCATTATTGAGTAGTGCCTTCTTACGTAAGAATCAATAATTGGTGCAATATAGTGTGCTACTGCACAACAACGCGTATTACTGTGTTTTAACCACCGGGTATTCCAACAGTATTAACGGTAACAACTACGCCGTTATTTATAAACAACTTATACTTGTCGTTTTCTTCATCCAATCGCTTTCCGTTATCGGGCCCATAAAAGACTGCGCCGTCGTACGAATATTCCCCGACAGGAAGAATATTCCACGACCAAACGAATATTTCCCGACAACAATGAATATTTTATAACCACCTGCTTATTTAAAATATTTGCGTATTTTACCCATAACTAACCTCATTAATCAATTTAACCCTTACTATTTCAAAATAATAAATAGAGGGAATTTAAATTTCATTTATTAATAATTTGGGGTCTTACAACCTCCCCTCCTTATGAAATTTCGTCCTCGAAATTGACGTACGTACCTGGTATTTCGAAAAGATAAGGATACCTCGCTTTCATTTCCGTTTCCAACTCCCAGGTCATTTCCTCAATAGCATAGTTTCTCCACAAAACTTTAACTTGTGGTATGACCTTCGTACATAAGACATGCTCCTTTCTATCCAAGATCTTGACAGGTACCTCTTCGTGCGTTAAGTCTTCAGCTATCTCATCCGGTTCTAACTCAATAACGTGGTCTGGGTCTTTCACATATTTACGTAACACAGATATATGAAAAATATTATGAACACGAGATATACTTGGAGGTAATGCGAGTCTATAGGCCACATTTCCTACTCGGTCAAGAATCTGAAATGGACTAATAAATCGTGGATTGAGCTTTCCTTTCTTCCCAAATCTTGTAACTCCTTTCCATGGAGCCACACGTAACAATATATGATCCCCAATGTCAAATTCCATGTCCTTTCGATGAAGATCCGCATAACTCTTTTGTCGATCCTATGCCGTTTGTATACGTTGTCGAATCATTTGGATCTTCTCTGTAGTCATTTGTACCAACTCTGGTCCTAGCAACGTTGCTTCTCCCACCTCATCCCAACATACTGGAGGGCGACATTTTCGTCCATATAATGCTTCAAATGGGGCCACTGTAAGACCCCAACTTTTATAAATAAAGATGAATTTTCTATAAATATCATTTTTGAATATTATGGAGTTAATTTGATATAATGTTATAGTTGTGGGTAATATTTATAAATTTTACAAAGTAAGCAAGTTGTTATAAAATATTCGTTTGGTCGGAGAATATTCTTTTTGTCGGGGAATATTCGTACGACGGCACAATCATTGGTGGACCCCACAACGGAATTATTGTCGGATTGAGAAAACGACAAAGATAGTTTATTAAAAATAACGGCGGAAGTTTTACCATTGTTACTGTTGAACTACTCGGTAGTAAAAGTACAGTAATACGTGTGGTTGCATAGTAGCACTCGGTATTGATTATTAATGCTTATGTGAGAAGTCACTCAGTTTGATTCCATTATTGTCAGTTAATAATATGAATTATTTAGCGATAATGACGTTTTGTTTTATTCGTATTATTAACGTAATAAAACAGAAACATCTTTTTATATAAAACAAAATACTTTATTAAAGTTATTCTATAAATAGAATATATTATATTTTATTTAAAAGATTTTTCTTTAAATATGGACCGTCAGATTAAAGTAATCAATCTGGACCGTTCATGGATTAGTTACTATGCATTCTATTTTTCTATAAATAGCAGCTCATTCCTTCATTATTTCTTACGAATTCACTGAACTCTAGAGAGAGAAACTATAGAGAGAAACTATAGAGAGAGAGAAGAAGAGTATTCTGCTACTTAACTACTTCCTTACTTCAGCTCTTCTTTAAAACGGTAAGGGGTGTTATTCTTTCTTATTCATGAAGAGAACTGTTGTTATTCCATTTCTTATTATTCTGTTGGAATAACCTGTATACGCGGATCTACCCTATACTTGGTGACATTCTTCTATTATTCTGTTGGAACATCCTGTCTGTGTGTTTTACACCGGACCTGGTTCCGTTTTTATTATTATTCTGTTGGAACATCCTGTCTGTGTGTTTTACACCGGACCTGGTTCCGTCTTGTTATTATTCTGTTGGAACATCCTGTCTGTGTGTTTTACACCGGACCTGGTTCCATTATTTATTATTCTGTCGGAATATCCTGTCTGTGCGTTTACGCCAGACCTGGTTCCATTATTATTATTCTGTTAAGAATAACCTGACTGTGCGGTCTATCGCATGCATGGTGATTTCTTTTGTTATTCCATTTTTTATTATACTCAGTTGATTAAAACTTTGACTTCTATACTCCATGAAATTGGTGGAATATCCTTGATATTTGTGCTTCATCTAGTATCTATTCATGAAAATATTCTCCTGATCATTCTTGAAGTTTACTCCACAAAACAGTATCATGTTGACAATTTGGACGTTATTAATTCCTGGATAAACTAATTCTTGAACTTGTTTTATTGAATTCTTATATCATTGTCATCATCCTCATGTTTATAAAATGTTGAAAGTCATCTGTGGCATGTAGTGCATAGATGGACTTGGTATGATTATGACCAGGGATTATTCGGTATAATCATGACCGTAATGTTACAAATGATGTGGTAAAAGTCCTCATTGGCCCGTAGTGCATTGATGGACAGTTGTTGGCATGATCATGACCATTAATGAATACACGAATATCCTTGGCCGTAGTGCAGGGGTGATTCGATGATGTGGATTATTTTATTAAGCTGAGTCTCAGCGATCGCAGTGTTGAAAAACCTTTTAAATCATAAAAGATAGTAGAGTTTATTTTCTACTTGACTCTTTTAATGGATTGCTTGTTCCGCTGCAGTTAAACTTGATGTCTATTATATTTTATCAGTTTAACATTGTTGAAGGCTAATGATAATTTATTCTGCATTATCTTAGTCATAATATTTCTTACTGGGCTAGTTGAGCTCACCCTTTCTTTCACTGTTCTCTTCAGGAAATGAGAACGTAGCTGGGGCAAGTCGGGGAACGGAGTGATGGTCCGAATGATAGTATTAGTTAGTAGTCCTCACTATTCTATGTAATGGTGTGTTAATAAATGTAACGAGGACTCCTTTTGAGTATGAATACTCTCTAGAAGATAATATTTGTATTCAAACTCACAGTTTATGTTTTGTCGTATTGTACACGACAGTTGTATTAGTAAGTTGTATTTGTATTCTGTACTATGTATCTGACGACCCAAGATGGGTGATGTATACCTAATTTTGGGGGCGTCACAGTTGGTATCAAAGCTTAGGGATATGATCCCTGGCTAAGATGTGAGAATAGAACTAGGAGGGGAGAGACGGGGAATTCCTTCGCTAGTATGACATACCTAAGTTTATTTGCATGGTATTTAATTGGTCGGTCATAATATAAGGATAATATATGACATATCAATTAATTTTTATTTTGTGGCAGTGTCTGAAAATGGCATCCGAGAATGTTGAGAATAGAAATGGAGCACAGACGACTGTTGATTCACCACACATCAATAATCATGATAATGTGCATCAGGAAGGTGTCAATCCTCACGCAAACAACAACACTGACCAAATGATGAATGATCAAATGTTCAGAGGCTTTATGCAATTCATGCAACAACAGGTGAAAGCGGCTCCTGTCCACAACGTAGGTGGAAATACTGGAAACTCTCAGGCGGTCACCGCTAAACAGTTTAAGGAGCTGGGACCACCGGAGTTTAAGGGAGAACCCAAACCACTTGTAGCTGAAACATGGATAAAGCAGATCACCAAGATATTTGATGTCTTGGGTTGCTCCGAGGAGCAAAAGGTTCCCTTTGCCGCCTTTATGTTGCGAGGAGAGGCAGATTACTGGTGGGAATCGATAAAGCGTACTCAACCTGCCGCACTGAAGATGTCTTGGGAGAAGTTCCAAGAGCTGTTTAACGACAAATACTTTTCCGAGAGTATTCGTCACATGAAGGAGGTGGAGTTCATCAAATTGGAGCAGAATAATATGACCGTGTCGCAGTACGAGGCAAAATTTGCGGAGTTATCCCGGTTTGCGTCCCACCTAGTGGATAATGAAGAAAGAATGACGCGGATGTTTTTAAGAGGTTTGAAGCCGGAGATACGTCAACATCTTGTTTCTCATAAACTGTGTTTGTATTCAGATGTTGTAAATAGGGCTCAGTTGGTGGAGCGCGATAACGAGACAACGCAACCAAAAGAGAGCAGCCGGCAAAATGATAATACCAGTGAGAGCAGTCATCGAAGCGGTGACAACAAGCGTGGAGGGAATCAACAGGCCAGAAGTGGTAACCACTTCGGTGGTAATCAGGGCCAAAACAATAAGAATGGACATTTTAAGAAGAGGAGATTCAACAATGATGGAAAGATGTCAGCACCAGCACCTGTCGTTAAGGAAGGAGAACGACCACCTATCATATGTTTCAAATGCGGAGGGGAGGGGCACATCAGTCCAAACTGCGCGATGCCGTCCAAAGCATGTTATAATTGTGGAAGAGAAGGTCATTTAGCCCGATTTTGTCGTTTACCGAAGACAAATTCAGTTAGGATGGAGGCACCAAAAGTCGTCCCAGAAAAGTCAAAACCGGTTATGCAAGGGAGAGCGTTTGTTGTGAACTCCCAGAGAGCAAGGGACCCGAATGAGGTCATCACGGGTAAGCTTATTATAAACTCTAAAGAAGTTTATACTTTATTTGATACCGGTTCAACCCATTCTTTTATTTCTCCTACTTGCGCTCATCGATTAAATTTGATTCCGGAGAAATTAGACTTTGACTTATCTGTGGAAACTCCGTTGGGAGAAACCTTCATTACCTCCACTGTTTATAAGTCTTGTTTGGTTCAAGTTGGTACCCACACATTACCTATCGATCTGATTTCATTAAAAATACTTGCATTTGACGTGATTCTAGGGATTGATTGGTTAACTACTCATTATGCAAAAATTGATTGTTTTCGTAAGGTTGTTAGTTTTCATATTCCTAATCGACCTATTATGCGAATTCAAGCAACCAAACTATTAAAATCAATCGCTGTCATCTCAAGCCATAAAACTATTCGTTTATTGAAAAACGGATGTCAAGCTTTCTTAGCTCATGTCACAGATCTAAACAAAAATACGTCAGTTTTGAATGATATTTCTATTGTTAATAAATTCCCTGACGTATTCCCTGAAGAACTTCCTGGCCTACCCCCAGAGCGTGAAATTGAATTTTGTATCGATCTTGAACCCGGTACAAAACCCATTTCCAAAGCCCCATATCGAATGGCTCCTATTGAACTTCAGGAGTTAAAGATCCAACTGCAGGAATTGTTAGACATTAGCTTTATTCGTCCTAGTACTTCTCCTTGGGGAGCTCCTATTCTATTCGTGAAGAAGAAAGATGGAAGTATGCGACTTTGTATTGATTATCGGGAGTTGAATCATGTCACCATCAAAAACAGGTACCCATTGCCACGTATTGATGACCTGTTTGACCAGTTGCAAGGAGCACAATTCTTTTCAAAGATCGATCTTCGTTCTGGATATCATCAGCTGAAGGTTAGAACTGAGGATATTCCAAAGACGGCTTTTAGAACTCGGTACGGGCATTATGAATTCCTAGTCATGTCCTTTGGATTGACTAATGCTCCTGCTGCCTTCATGGATATGATGAACCGGGTATTCAAGGAATATTTGGATCATTTTGTGGTCGTCTTTATTGATGACATCCTTATTTATTCCAAAAGCCGTGAAGATCATGAGCAACACTTGAGGCTGGTACTCCAAAAGCTTCGTGAATACAAGCTTTATGCCAAGTTGAAGAAATGCGAGTTCTGGCTGGAGGAGGTAGCATTCCTTGGGCACGTAGTATCAAGTCGTGGCATATCGGTTGACCCGGCAAAGATTGAAGCTATTCAAAGCTGGGAGCAACCTAAATCAGTGACCGAAGTACGAAGCTTTCTTGGTTTAGCTGGTTATTATCGGAGATTCGTGGAAGGATTTTCTCGAATCGCTACTCCATTAACTCAGCTGACTCGGAAAGATACAAAGTTTGGTTGGAGCGAAGAATGTGAGCAGAGTTTTCAAGAACTCAAGAGGAGACTCATTTCAGCACCTGTTCTAACAATACCATCTGGCTCGGAGGGATTTGTCATCTACAGTGATGCTTCGAGCAAAGGGTTGGGATGCGTTCTCATGCAACATGGAAAAGTCATAGCCTATGCATCAAGACAACTCAAGGAATATGAGAGGAATTATCCTACTCATGATCTAGAGTTGGCAGCTGTTGTCTTTGCACTTAAAATTTGGAGGCATTACTTGTATGGGGAGAAAGTGGAGATCTTTACGGATCATAAAAACCTCACAAGATCGACAAAAGAGTTATACTGATCTTCATCGAAAGGACGTGGAATTTGATGTAGGAGATCATGTGTTCTTACGTGTTGCTCCATGGAAAGGAGTTACGAGATTTGGAAAGAGAGGAAAGCTAAATCCTCGATTCATCGGTCCATTTTTAATCCTCGATCGAGTAGGAACTGTGGCGTATAGACTCGCTTTACCGCCAAGTATGTCTCGTGTTCATAACGTTTTCCACATATCCATGTTACGCAAATATGTGGAAGACCCGAACCACATTATTGAGTTAGAACCGGACGAAATAGCGGAGGATTTGACGTATGAAGAAGTTCCTGTTCAAATCTTGGATAAGAAGGAACATATTCTACGCTCCAAGGTTATACCTCAAGTCAAAGTTTTGTGGAGAAACCACGATGTTGAGGAAATGACTTGGGAGTTAGAATCAGAAATGAAATCAAGGTATCCTTACCTCTTCGACATACCAGGTACGTACCCTAATTTCGAGGGCGAAATTTCATAAGAAGGGGAGGTTGTAAGACCCCAACTTTTATAAATAAAGATGAATTTTCTATAAATATCATTTTTGAATATTATGGAGTTAATTTGATATAATGTTATAGTTGTGGGTAATATTTATAAATTTTACAAAGTAAGCAAGTTGTTATAAAATATTCGTTTGGTCGGAGAATATTCTTTTTGTCGGGGAATATTCGTACGATGGCACAATCATTGGTGGACCCCACAACGGAATTATTGTCGGATTGAGAAAACGACAAAGATAGTTTATTAAAAATAACGGCGGAAGTTTTACCATTGTTACTGTTGAACTACTCGGTAGTAAAAGTACAGTAATACGTGTGGTTGCATAGTAGCACTCGGTATTGATTATTAATGCTTATGTGAGAAGTCACTCAGTTTGATTCCATTATTGTCAGTTAATAATATGAATTATTTAGCGATAATGACGTTTTGTTTTATTCGTATTATTAACGTAATAAAACAGAAACATCTTTTTATATAAAACAAAATACTTTATTAAAGTTATTCTATAAATAGAATATATTATATTTTATTTAAAAGATTTTTCTTTAAATATGGACCGTCAGATTAAAGTAATCAATCTGGACCGTTCATGGATTAGTTACTATGCATTCTATTTTTCTATAAATAGCAGCTCATTCCTTCATTATTTCTTACGAATTCACTGAACTCTAGAGAGAGAAACTATAGAGAGAAACTATAGAGAGAGAGAAGAAGAGTATTCTGCTACTTAACTACTTCCTTACTTCAGCTCTTCTTTAAAACGGTAAGGGGTGTTATTCTTTCTTATTCATGAAGAGAACTGTTGTTATTCCATTTCTTATTATTCTGTTGGAATAACCTGTATACGCGGATCTACCCTATACTTGGTGACATTCTTCTATTATTCTGTTGGAACATCCTGTCTGTGTGTTTTACACCGGACCTGGTTCCGTTTTTATTATTATTCTGTTGGAACATCCTGTCTGTGTGTTTTACACCGGACCTGGTTCCGTCTTGTTATTATTCTGTTGGAACATCCTGTCTGTGCGTTTACGCCAGACCTGGTTCCATTATTATTATTCTGTTAAGAATAACCTGACTGTGCGGTCTATCGCATGCATGGTGATTTCTTTTGTTATTCCATTTTTTATTATACTCAGTTGATTAAAACTTTGACTTCTATACTCCATGAAATTGGTGGAATATCCTTGATATTTGTGCTTCATCTAGTATCTATTCATGAAAATATTCTCCTGATCATTCTTGAAGTTTACTCCACAAAACAGTATCATGTTGACAATTTGGACGTTATTAATTCCTGGATAAACTAATTCTTGAACTTGTTTTATTGAATTCTTATATCATTGTCATCATCCTCATGTTTATAAAATGTTGAAAGTCATCTGTGGCATGTAGTGCATAGATGGACTTGGTATGATTATGACCAGGGATTATTCGGTATAATCATGACCGTAATGTTACAAATGATGTGGTAAAAGTCCTCATTGGCCCGTAGTGCATTGATGGACAGTTGTTGGCATGATCATGACCATTAATGAATACACGAATATCCTTGGCCGTAGTGCAGGGGTGATTCGATGATGTGGATTATTTTATTAAGCTGAGTCTCAGCGATCGCAGTGTTGAAAAACCTTTTAAATCATAAAAGATAGTAGAGTTTATTTTCTACTTGACTCTTTTAATGGATTGCTTGTTCCGCTGCAGTTAAACTTGATGTCTATTATATTTTATCAGTTTAACATTGTTGAAGGCTAATGATAATTTATTCTGCATTATCTTAGTCATAATATTTCTTACTGGGCTAGTTGAGCTCACCCTTTCTTTCACTGTTCTCTTCAGGAAATGAGAACGTAGCTGGGGCAAGTCGGGGAACGGAGTGATGGTCCGAATGATAGTATTAGTTAGTAGTCCTCACTATTCTATGTAATGGTGTGTTAATAAATGTAACGAGGACTCCTTTTGAGTATGAATACTCTCTAGAAGATAATATTTGTATTCAAACTCACAGTTTATGTTTTGTCGTATTGTACACGACAGTTGTATTAGTAAGTTGTATTTGTATTCTGTACTATGTATCTGACGACCCAAGATGGGTGATGTATACCTAATTTTGGGGGCGTCACAGCCACACCTATACTTGCCTGATAACTGTTATTGTAGGAGAATTCTACCAATAGTAGGTACTTATCCCAACTCCCTTAGAAATCTAAGACACAAAGTCTTAATAGATCTTTAAGAGTTTGAATAGTCCTCTCTGATTGTCCGTCCGTTTGAGGATGGTATGCCGAACTAAATCGTAAATATGTGTCCATAGCTTTTTGCAAGCTAACCCAAAATTTTAAAGTGAATCTTGGGTCACGATCCGAAACTATGGATACTGGCATGCCATGCAGTCTCACAATCTCATCTAAGTATATACGAGCAAGACGTTCAAGGGAATAAGTCTCTCGTATCGACAAGAAATGAGCAGACTTGGTTAATCTATCAACAATTACCCAAATAGCATTTATGCCTTGAGAAACCGTGGGAAGACCCGTAACGAAATCCATGGTAATGTGTTCTCACTTCCATTTCGGAATCTCAAGTGGTTACAATGGGCCCTTTGGCACTTGATGTTCCGCCTTTACACGTTGACAAGTTAAACACCTCGAGATAAACTTTACAATCTCTCTCTTCATAATATTCCACCAAAATGTGTGTTGAAGATCACGATACATTTTGGTACTTCCAGGATGGATTGCAAATGGTGTATTGTGTGCTTCCATCATGATCTTGTACTTCAAATAAGAATTATTAGGAACACAAAGTCTGGAGTGGACTCGAAGTATTCCTTCTTCATCGATTCTTGCTTCTGGAGTAGCACCTTCTTGCACTTTCTTCTTCATACGCATCAGCTCCGGGTCTGTGGTTTGAGCAACTTTAACTTTATCAATTAAAGTTGGTTCTATGCGTATATTTGACATCATCGTACTCGTTCCTGCATATGATCTTCTATTCAACGCGTCAGCTACCACGTTTGCTTTTCCAGGATGGTATGAAATAGTGTGGTCGTAATCTTTCAACAGCTCGAGCCAACGTCGTTGCCGCATGTTGAGTTCTTTTTGAGTGAAGAAATATTTGAGGCTTTTATGGTCTGAATAAATCTCCATTTTCTCCCCATATAGATAGTGCCTCCAGATCTTTAACGCGAAAATGACTGTTGCCAACTCTAGATCATGAGTAGGATAATTTCTCTCATATTATTTAAGTTGTCGCGAGGCATAGGCTATAACTTTCCCACGTTGCATGAGAACACATCCTAGCCCTTTGCTTGAAGCATCACTGTAGATAACAAATCCATCCGAACTAGATGGTATGGTCAAAATAGGTGCCGAAATGAGTTTCCTCTTAAGCTCTTAAAAACTCTTCTCGCATTCCTCGCTCCATACGAATTTGATATCTTTCCAAGTCAGCTGAGTTAACAGGGTAACGATTCGAGAAAACCCTTCCACGAATCTCCGATAATAACCAGCTAAGCCCAAAAAGCTACGTACTTCGGTCACCGCCTTTGGTTGCTCCCAACTTTATATTGCTTCAATCTTCGCCGGGTCAACAGATACTCCATGTTTTGACACCACGTGCCCTAGGAATGCTACTTCCTCAAGCCAGAACTCGCATTTCTTCAACTTAGCTTATAACTTGTTTTCACGGAGCCTTTGGAGTACCAGCTTCAAATGATGCTCATGATCTTCACGACTTTTGGAATATATGAGGATGTTATCAATAAAGACAACAACGAACTAATCCAAATAATCTTTGAATACTCGGTTCATTATATCCATGAAAGCCGCAGGAGCATTAGTCAATCAAAAAGACATGACTAGGAATTCATAATGACCGTACCGAGTTCTGAAGGCAGTCTTTGGAATATTCTCAGTTTTAACCTTCAGCTGATGATATCCAGAACGAAGATCGATCTTTGAAAAGAATTGTGCTCCTTGTAACTTGTCAAACAGGTCATCAATACGAGGTAGCGGATATCTATTCTTAATAGTGACATGGTTTAATTCTCGGTAATCAATATAAAGTCGCATACTCCCGTCTTTCTTCTTTACAAATAAAAGAGGAGCACCCCAAGGAGATGTACTAGGACGAATGAAACCGATGTCCAACAACTCTTGTAGTTGGACCTTTAACTCCTGAAGTTTAATAGGAGCCATTCGATATGGGGTTTTAGAAATGGGCTTTGTACCAGGTTCAAGATCAATAAAGAATTCAATTTCACATTCTGGGGGTAGACCGGGAAGTTCTTCAGGAAATACGTCAGGAAAGTCAATAACAACAGGAATATTATTCAAATTTGACGTGTCTTTATTCAAATCCATAACATGGGCTAAGAAAGCTTGAAATCCATTTTTTAATAAACGAATGGCTTTATGGCTTGATATAACAGTGATTGATTTTAATGGCTTAGTTGCTTGAATTCGTACAACAGGTTGGTTAGGAATATGAAAACTAACAACCTTACAAAAATAATCAATTTTGGCATGATGAGTAGTTAACCAATCAATCCCTAAAATCACATCAAAAGCAAGTATCTTTAAAGAGATAAGGTCAACAGGTAATGTGATGGTGCCAACTTGGATCAAACAAGATTTATAAACAGTGGATGTGATGAGTCATTTGAGCATGCATATTAACTACTATATGTTTAGATGTATTTCATGTGATAAGTCATTTTTTAATGGATAAAAATTGGAAAAGAAGGCATGCATACGTTACCAAGATAGTGTAGAACACTTGTACGGTGATAGAATTTGTAGAGAGTCGCCCGAACTCTGCAGATCTGAAGAAGAGCTCTCAAATTTCCTTCACGGCACTACTTGAAAATGACTTATGAAAACTTCCTGCTGGCATTTAATAGCCACGGCTGGCCACAAGTCCACCTGCGGCTGCTGTAGGTGTACCTGTGGCATCCCTACATGTGTCCCACCCCTCCGGCTCGGTCCAGTTCGAGTTGCAAAGGAGTTTTTACAGGCTAAAAATACCAAATTAGGAACAAAAATGCTACGCGATTGAGCAAAATAGCTTGAAATCATGGTGGTCTTAGACCAAACCGTGGGTCCACACGTCACTCATTAGTGTTTGCCCGAACACAGGGTACACTATGACGATGATCTCAGCTACTACAAGTCACACTCGACAATACCTTACATAGGTCCAATGCCTCCAATTCAAGGTTGTCACCCTAATTCTCAATCATATCCTAGGCAGGGGTATCACACATTTTCCGTTGATGCACACATCAGCGAAGATCAAGTAGATCCCCGGTCGGGGTTACAACGTGTGGTCATCCGTTGGTTCACATGTCAGCGAAGGTCAGGCAGCCCTGATAACACATATTGTTGGCAGTAAATCCAACAGAACATTGATATGTCCTGGCAATACAAACCAAGAAGGATCAACATCATCGGGGAGGATCAATGATGAAATATGCTATACACATCCTCAAACAGACAAAGCTTTATCCCCACAGATCTCTTGTACATGAGAGGCACATCTTCGGAATAAGGTCTGTGTCAAAGATTAAGGACTTTAGTGATAACCCCAACGTCAACATCCTAAAAGATTTGGATCACACGTCCAAGTTTGTCATTGTTGTCAATCCCAGGCAGAAGCAACAGGGATCCGACAATCATCCCAACATGTTGGAGAATAATTCAACAACACACTTGCATCATACATTTTCATTATGTTACTGCACATGGCATCATGTTTATTTTGTGCCATTCCAAGTGTGTAGAATTCTTTATTCTATCCATTCCATTGCATTGCATGAATATGATAAAGAAGGGCATCTGTAGACACTCTGAAATTTTTTGCACACCTGTCACTAACATTGCAGGGGGATAGATTCGTCTTTCAGACATAACCCTGGAAGATAACTCATATCCAGTCCAAATAGTACCAAAAGTTCAGTCTCAACCCTAGAACATATACCGGGAGTATCAATTCTAACCTCAGAGATAACCCCGAGGTATGCAGTTCAAAATATCGGAAATCCTACAAGAGAAGACCAATTCATCTCCGAGATAACCTCAAGATATTCAGTCTCAGTCCCAACATAAAGAATAACAATGCTAACCTCGAAGATAACTCCGAGAATTGCAGTTGTAGTTCCAGAGATAACCCCAAAAATGCTTGTTTCAAATGAATTCAATCAGCTTCAACCTCGGCACTCACCCCGAGGCACTCAGTACAAGACCTGGAGATAGCACCGGGAAGAGAGGCACACCTCAGAGATGATACTGAGGACCTTCAAAGCTTGCAGCAGTTCAACCTCAGAGACAAACCTGAGCAACGTCTGCTTTATAGGCCCAAACCAAAGATAACCCCGGTGAGGGGCAGAATTATCATCTTGTCACCTTAACGCCACATCGCACCGTCTCAACATTTCATACATATATTTCTACACAATAATATCCCACAAGAACCAAGGAAGTCCAATCCCGAGTGACTATTGCGCAGGGCAACGGATAGCATTTGAAGCTTGAAGACCGAAGGGCATGGTCCCATCTTCCTGGCTTTGTATAACCACTAATCCTATGTCATTGCGTAACTCTCAGTAACGGCAGTCCGAAATGGGTCTTATAGACCTCAATCGAATGCCCAGATTAAATTTCTAAAAGTTCGAGCAGACATCACGTTGCATGCATGCATGTACTTCGAGACGGCGGGACCCGGGGAGCCCGGGGCAACCCAGGCAGCCGCAAGTACATCTGTGACTACACCTGTGGCTCCCCACTCTATAAATAGAGGGCTTGCGATGGCCATTTTGGAAGAAAAAAAGGTGAGAAAGCCCTGTCCAATTTGTTATGTACACCCCCTAAATTGAGTGATTTCTCATTTTAAACACTTGTGACCTCACATATAGCTACTATTGTACCAGCGGGAGACGAGTATTCATCCACTTATAGTTATAGAAGTTTTCTTTGGCAGCCCACTGTTAACCTTTTTACATATTTTAAAGCTTTTCTCTTCATCTTTGCACACACCGTTCTTCACGTTGAGAGTCGTGTTGTGTGTGTTTGCCCGGACTTCGGTCCATGGCTTTTATTTATGTGGTATATATATATATATATATATATATATATATATATATATATATATATATATATATATGGACTAACATTGTCGAGTTATGCCTCGATTGAGCCTAGACTTACGTATGGAGCGTTTATTTGATTTCGTATATATATATATACTTATATATATGAACTGTGCGTCAAACTTTATTCGATGAGCCTAGATTTACATCTGGAGTGTTTACTTGCTTATACATATATACGTATATATATATGAATTGTCGTTGAACTTTGTTCGATGAGCCTGGATTTACATCTGGTGTGTTTATCGCTTTTATATATATATATATATATATATATATATATATATATATATATTTCGTCCCGCCTGGAGTTTACTTCGTGGCGGTTGACCGCTTTTACTACTTTCTTTATGTTTTGTCCCGCCTGGAGTTTACTCCGTGGCGGTTGATCGCTTTTACATCTTTATTTACATTTGTGATCCCCCATGGAGGTGCTTCGTGGTTGTTGATCATGTCAATATATATATATATATATATATATATATATATATATATATATTTACCGATTTTATATATTTATATTTTTGATCCCCCATAGAGGTGCTTCGTGGTGGTTGATCATGTCTATATATATATATAATTGCTTATTGCTTTCATATAAATTGCGGCATCATAAGAGCCTAGGAATCATGTGATCACATATTTAGTTTACTGAATCTAGATTCGGTTCACGTGATGGACATTTTCAGCTGTAAGCAGCTTGTAAAATTATTCACAGTGTTTAGATTTCCTCAGATGGTTTTCATGCCCACGAAGAGTTCAACACTGCTTTGTACATTATTTTTCTCAAAAATGCTTCGCATCTTGAAAATAAAAGCAATCAAGCTGAACATTTAATAAAATGGAAGTATCAAAGCCTCAATTACGATTGAGCACAAGGGTTTGAAAAACCTCTTTTATAAAACATTGCTGCAATATCTTGTTTAAAACTGAATTTTTACACAAATTCAAACCCTTTGTATATATGTGCAAACGAGACAAAACACTACTTTTAAATAACTGCACATTAATCCACACACACACACACATATTCATATAACAGTTTCTTAAAAATTGGCGGCCACCGTGGTAACATGGATGTCGGGGGGTGCCTAACACCTTCCCTCCGCATAAGCAAGTCCCTAGACCCTAATGAATCTCAGTTTTACAGACCCGTTTAGAAGTGTCACATCACTAGGTCAATGTGCAAAGCTTTTCTCGATTGTGTTGGTACAACCAGTTAAAAAATTAACTGGCGACTCTTACAGTCAAATAGTCGACATATAAATGTCGGACCTTTTCGCAACTTATTTTTTCAAACAAATCTCACCTAATATGAGAACACAAAAGAACAAGAACAGAAAAGGGACAATTAAAAATCCCGACGTCGACAGGCTGATCTCCATAAGTACGTAAGGAAGGGTCTATATAGTCTAAATGACTGTTAAGGTTGAGGTAACAATACCTAATTACTGGGGACATAGTTTGTGGTCTTAAAATCCTCAGATATAAATCTTGAACTTATTCTCTATTCTTGATTCGTAGAATGAGTTTCCTGTTATCTAGTAACCATTGTTTTATCTCATGTTGTTGATATTATTATTCTTTATAGTAGTGGACAATTATTTGCTCACTCTTGCAATTAACACTGCAGCTAAAGTTGAGAAAGTCGATGAGCCATCTTCTAGTAAAGGAAAGGGCAAGATGTTCAAGTGATGAAGACTTATTTACTTAACTGAATTTATGTTATTAGACTTAAGTTATTTTATGATGTATTCCGTAGATTTATGTAATAATTAAAGGTTAAATTACATGGGAATGTTTTACGTTAATGTAGCCATTTAATGGGGAAGAAATTTATTTAAGTTATTCAAGTTATGTATTTATCCTTGTTTATGGGTAGTTAGATGTAAATATTTTGAAAAGTGAGCACCAAATCCTGTGGGAATGAAATACCCGAATTTGGGGTGTCACACAATCTCTCTCTTCATATTGCTCCACCAAAATGTATGCCAAAGATCACGATACATTTTGGTACTCCTAGGATGGATTGCAAACGGTGTGTTGTGCACCTCCATCATGATTTTATTCTTCAAATCAGAGTCATTAGGAACACAAAGTCTGGAGTTGACTCGAAGTATTCCTTCTTCATCGATTCTTGCTTCTGGAATAGCACCTTCTTGCACTTTCTTCTTCATACGCATCAGCTCCGAGTCTGTAGCTTGAGCATCTTTAACTTTATTGATTAAAGTTGGTTCTACTCGTATATTTGACATCATCACGTGGGTCCCTAGAGTCTTTAACTCTATCTCCATCCTTTGTAAGTCATACCAAATAGGCCTTTGCATTGACAATATCGCACTCACACCCGCATATGATCTTCTACTCAACGCGTCAGCTACCTCATTCTCTTTTCCAGGATGGTATTGAATGGTATGATCGTAATCTTTCAATAGCTCGAGCCAACGTTGTTGCCGCATGTTGAGTTCCTTTTTGATGAAAAAATATTTGAGGCTTTTATGATCCGTATAGATCTCCACTTTCTCCCTATACAGGTAATGTCTTTAGATCTTAAGTGTGAAAACGACTGCTGCCAACTCTAGATCATGAGTAGGATAATTCCTCTCATATTCTTTGAGTTGTTGTGAGGCATGTTATGACTTTCCCATGTTGCATGAGAACACATCCTAACCCTCTGCCTGAAGCATCACTGTAGATGACAAATCCCTCCGAACCAGATGGTATTGTCAGAACAAGTGTTGAAATGAGTTTCCTCTTGAGTTCTTAAAAACTCTTCTCACATTTCTCGCTCCAACCGAATTTTGTATCTTTTCGAGTTAGCTAGGTTAACGGAGTGGGGATTCGAGAAAACCCTTCCACGAATCTCCGATAATAACCAGCTAAGCCCAGAAAGGTACGTACTTCGGTCAATGACCTAGGTTGCTCCCAGCTTTAAATTGCTTTAATCTTTTTCGGGTCAACATATATTCCATGATTTGATATCACGTGCCCTAGGAATGCTTCTTCATCAAGCCATAACTCGCATTTCTTCAACTTGGCATATAACTTGTTTTTACGAAGCTTTTGGAGTATCATCCTCAAGTGTCGCTCATTATGTTCATGGTTTTTGGAGTAAATTAGGATGTCACCAATAAAGACAACCACAAATATTTCTTGAATACTCAGTTCATCATGTTCATGAAGGCAGCAGGAGCATTAGTCAATCCAAAAGACATGACCAGGAATTCATAATGCATGTACCGAGTTCTGAAAGCAGTCTTTGGAATGTCATCGATTATAATATTTAATTGGTGATATCTGAATGAATATCAATCTTTGAAAAGAATTTGTCACCTTGCAACTAGTCAAACAGGTCATTAATGCGAGGCAACGGGTACCTATTTTTTACGGTGACATGATTCAACTCTCGATAAATAATACAAAGTCGCGTACTCCCATCTTTCTTCTTTGCGAATAGTACATGAGCACCCCAAGGAGCCGTAGTAGGATGAATGAAACCGATGTCTAACAATTCTTGCAGTTGGGTTTTTAACTCCTGAATTTCAATAGGAGCCTTTCGATATAGGGCCTTGGAAATGGGTTTTGTTCTAGGTTCAAGGTCAATACAAAACTCGATTTCACGCTCTGGGGGTAGGCCAGGAAGTTCTTCAGGGAATACGTCAGGAAATTTATTAACAATAAAAATATCATTCAAAGCTGACATATTTTTATTTAAATTTATGACGTGGGCTAAGAAAGCTTGACATCCATTTTTTTAATAAATGAATGGCTTTATGGCTTTATATGACAGTGATTGACTTTAGTGGTTTGGTTGCTTGAATTCACATAATAGGTTGGTTAGGAATATGAAAGCTAACAACCTTACGAAAATAATCAATTTTAGCATGATGAGTAGTTAACTAATCAATCTTTAAAATCACATCAAATGCAAGTATTTTCAAAGAGATAAGATCTACTGGTAATGTGAGGGTGCCTATTTGAATCAAACAAGACTTATAAATAGTGGATGTAATAAATATTTCTTTCAACGGAGTTTCAACAAATAAGTCAAAGTCTAATTTCTCCACAGTTAAATTTAAACATTGAGCGCAAGTACGAGAAAAATAAAAGAATGGGTAGAACCGGTATCAAATAAGGTATAGACTTCACAAGAATTTATGATTAACTTACCCATGATAACTTCATTTGGGTTTCTCGCTTTTTGGGAGGTCACGACAAATGCTCTCCCTTGAACTACCGACTTTGAGTTGTCTGGGATGGCCTTTGGTGTCTCCATCCCAGCTGGACTTGACTTCACTTCATAACAAAATCGGGCTAGGTGACTCCGTAATTATAACATGCTTTGGCCTGATGTGTCCCTCCCCTCTGAATTTGTAGCATATAACCAGTGGTCGTTCTCCTTCCTTGAAAACGGGTGTTGATGTTGCTGTCTTTCCATCATTGTTAAACCTTCTCTTCTTGAAATTTCCACTTCTATTATCTTGGTCAGGATTACCACCGAAGTGGTTACCATTTATGACATGTTGATTTCCTCCACGTTTGTTGTCACCGCTTTGGTGACTGCTACCACTGGTATTATCAATTTACCGGCTGCTCTCTCATGGTTGGGTTGACTCATTATCGCGCCCCAATAATGAGCCCTATTCACAACATCTGAATACAAGAAAATTTTGTGAGAAATGAGGTATTGACGTATTTCGAGTTTCAAACCTCTTAAAAACATCCACGTCATACGCTCCTCATTATCAACCAAATGGGATGCATACCGGGACAACTCGCCAAACTTAGCCTCATATTGCGATACGATCATATTGTTTTGCTCCAACTTGATGAATTCTACCTCCTTCATGTGACGAATACTTTCGAGAAAGTACTTGTCATTGAACAATTTTTAGAACTTCTCCCAAGACATCTTGAGTGCGGCAGACTGAGTACGCTTTACAGATTTCAACCAATGATTTGTCTCTCCTTGTAACATGAAGGTGGCAAAGGGAACCTTTTGCTCCTTAGAGCATCCCAAGACATCAAATATCTTGGTGATCTGCTTAATCCAAGTCTCTGCCTTATGTGATTCTGGCTTTCCCAAAAACTCATGTGGTCCCAGCTCCTTGAATTATTTATCGGTGACCTTTCGAGAGTTGCCAGTGTTTTCACCTGCATTTTGAAGAAGAGTCTCTCTCGCTTGATGTTACATGAATTGCAGAAAATCTCTAAACATCCCATCGTTCATCATTTGGTCGGTATTGTTGTTTACCTGAGGATTATTGCCTTTCTGATGCACATTATCCTTGTTATTGATCATCGGTGACTCAATGGCCTCATGTGCTCCATTGCTTATCTCAAATTTTCAGATGTCATTTTCAAACACTACCACAAAACAAGGGTTAATTAACATGCCACATATTATCCCTATACTCTGACCGACCAATTAAATAACAAATAAACTTAGGTAAGTCATACTAGCTAAGGATTTACTCGTCTCTCCCCTCCTAGTTCTAGTCTCACATCTCAGCCATGGATCATATCCCTAAGCTCTGATACCAACTGTGACGCCCCCAAAATAGGTATACATCACCCATTTTGATTCGTCAAATACATGGTACAGAATACAAATACAAACTTAATTATACAACTGTCGTGTAACATAAGCTAAGAGTTTTAACACGAATATTGTCTCCTAGACAATATCCAAATTCAAATGAAGTCCTCATTACAATTATTATTACACTATTTTCACAAAATAATGAGGACCAATAAAGCAACCATCTGGACCGTCACTCCATTCCCCGACTTGTCCCAGCTATATTCTCATTTCCTGAAGAGAACAATGAAAGCAAAGGGTGAGCTCAACTAGCCCATTAAAGAATATTATGGTTAAGATAATGCAGAATAAATTATGGTTAGCCTTCAACAGTGTTAAACTGTTATAATACAATAGACAACAAGTTTAACTGCAGTGGAACAAGTAATCCATTAGAAGAGTCAAGTAGAGCATGATATCTACTATCTTCTATGATTTAAAAAGTTTATCAGAAATTTTATGGTTGAAACTTATCTCAATAAATAATCCACATCACTGAATTATCCATGCACTATGGGCCAAGGATATTCATTATTATCACATCCACGAATTATCCATGCACTACGGGCCAAGGATATTCGTGTTATCACCAATGGTCATGATCATGCCAACAGCTGTCCATCAATGCACTACGGGCCAATGAGGACTTTTACCATATCATTTGTAACATTGCAGGTCATGATTAAACCGAATAATCCCTGGTCATAATCATACCGATCAATAGCTCATCTATACACTATAGGCAAAAAATGACTTTCATAACAATATAAGCATGATGATGATGACAATGATATAAGAATTTAATTAAATGAAAGCAAATGATAAATTGTAAAGATTTATAATTCAATTTATCTAAAATTTAATAATGTCCAAATTGTCAACATGATACTGCTTTGTAGAGTAAAATTCAAAAATAATATTGTATTAAAAATAATTTGAATAGAAAAAAAATCAAATTTTATCATGAATAGTACCCTGGGTGAATAGCGACTGAGTGAATAATACTCCGTGAATAGTTTTAATGCCCGAGAAAAATCGAATTTTATGTGAATTAAATTTTTATTTGATTATTTGAATTAAATGAATTTAATTATTTATTTATGTGAGTAAGCTGTTTGAAGGTCGTTCTATGACCTATAATGTGCGGATGTGGTTAGGATTCTGTTTATGTGCTAGGATTAATTGTTATGAATTTCCAAGATGAAAATGGAAGTTTTCTGAGAAGATTACGTAAAAACACTATTCATCCATTTTTGCTCAGGAATTAATTATGAAATTTTAAGAAACGCGTAATGATAGAATTCTAAGACGAGATGGAATATCTAATAATATTTCAGTTATGGCAAACGAAGTTTTCGCTTACGAACTTAAAACCTAAGGGTTAGGAAAAGTGAGTTTCGAGAATTAAATGACTATGTATAATGATTATGGTTATTATACGAGAGAAATATGAGTATCATACTAGTTATTATACGAGTATAGTATGAAGATTATTATGACGTATAATACGAATATTGTACAAATTATATACAAAGAGAATACGAGAATTGTGCGAGTAGAATACGATTAGTTCTTAATGGACTCTTAGTAATTGGACTTTGTCAATTCCAATTGGACTTGGATTGATGTCAAGCCCAATGTGTTATTAAATCTAGACCAAGATAGGCCCAATTCGAATTAATTCTAAGCCCAAACCATGGATCAAGCCGATGGATCACCACATGGGTAAAACCTATGGGGAAACCCATGTGGGACCCAACGGGCCATGTGGGCCAGCCACTTGGTGGCCAAGTAAAGTGGCTTGCTTGGTGGGGAAGATTTTAAAGGAGGTGTGAATAGTAAGGAGGTTGTCACTTTACTATTTTGCCATCCATTAGATTTTCTATATAAGAGAGGCTTGTGTTGATCATATGTTGTTTCACCAACATTGGGCAAATATATTGAGAGAGAGAAATGAGTTTTAACAAGTAATCAAGAGGAATCAAGAGCAAAACATTCAAGCTTTAGTCAAGAACGCGAAGAACATTAAGATAATAATACGTAAACCTTAGTCTTCTTCTACTTATTTTTTGTAGAGAAGTATGAATTGGTGGAGCATGTCTCTTCTGGAGTAATAAGATTGGTTATTAGTGGATTAAAACATTGATAAGCCATGTAGAATTAAGAATCATAAGCGTTTAAGTGAGTTTAATCGAAGAAAACCATTAAGTATTGATTTGGTTGTTGATGTACAAATTGAAAACCATCAAGTATAGGTTATGTGAATATTTCTTGGTTAGGTTATAGATAACGAATCAATGGATTGGTTCTATTTGATTTGGTGTATAAATCTCGAGTAACGAAGTTATGGCAAAATTTACGTGATTAGACATTAAACGTTGAAATCGTAGAATTCCCAGATTAGTAGTTAAAAGTCACTACTTAACTCGAAAACTTTAGTTTTCGATGATGTATCATAGAGCAATGTATTTATGAGTCATGGACTCAAGAATGGTTGAATTCTGACTTAAAACGAAGAAACGAGTTATAAATGTTCACGAACGTTAAACGAATGCGTAATAGAAAGTTAAATAGTGAATTCATTGTTAACGAATTTAAAAATTACTTTTTATCTGAATGAAATCAAAGTATATGAGATATATAAGGTAACGCCTTTTGAACGAGCCAATTCCGACTTATAACGACCAAGTTACGAGTCCGGAAAGAATTGAACTGGAAAACATAAAACAAAATTCTCAAAGGCTTCGGGTCGGCGCCGCAACGCCGCCCAAGCTCATAATACTCTTGCCACAGGGCCACTCGTGTATAGAAGTCTTGCACAACAACGTTGAGATGAGGGTTTACGTACTGCTTAGTGGGGCCGCAGCGCCAATGTTGTACTTGAAGTTGGCGTCATAACGCTTAGATAGGAGAAATGTTTAACTTAGTTATTTTTGAACCGAATTGTTTACCTAACAACTATGAGGCATGTATATACTTAATATACATGATAAGACTATTCTTAAATCACATGTATAGTGATGACTTTAGGAAATGAAGTTGTTTAATAGTAATTAAACGAAGAACATAAAGTGGGAGAAGGTAAATCGTATTCAATTACTATGGTACTTAACCAATGGTTGTTGAGTGTTGGTTTAGTGACGTAAGAACGTTAATAAGCCATAAGGAAGGATAAGTAATCTCATAACAAATATTATTAATGAAATAAATTCGGTTAAGTTATAGAAGAGAAAGAAGTTGGTAAAAACAATGTGGTTAGATTGTTTGGTAGCTAATTTCATGTTGCTATGTGAATATATCATCTAGAAACTGTAAAGATCAAGAACTATTGAATTTTAATTGATGACGCTTGAAGGAAAGTTTTCTTAATGCTTGTCTAACCTTCGTGTTAGCCAAGTTTTTTGTGATTTATGTTATAAGATGCATGAATTGTTTTATGAAAGAGTCGATGCCAGTTTTAACTCGGCTAGACCAATCTTAAGAGTTTGATTGATTTGTTTACAAGTCTTTCGATATAGTATTGATAATGCTATCCTATGCCAATTGTTTGCTACGGATTCAAAGGTAAGCCTGAGTATGAATAAACAAAAGTATTTTACATCGATTATTCGATTGGCACGTGAGGTTTCCAAAACTTAAACGTAGATACGTTTAACGGATGAGTATTGATCAACATAGAGTACTATAGGCTGATCACCTAGAAGTGCTCGTAAGATATATCGAACTTACAAACTTAGTGTCGGGTTGTCCTTTTTTATGAATGAAAACCAAAGAGAATGTTCATAGTCTTTTGACCTACTCAGAATTCCTAAGTTATTGTATGTACAATGGGATGGTTTTATGAGAATAACAAGTGTTATTCAATGTGTCATAGTACTTCATAGCTATTTGTTCAGTTATTGAATAATAATCATATGATTCTCGATGTGGTATTTATATTATACATTGCTAGACTTGTTAAGCTAGTTATGCTTACTTCTTGCTTGAAATATATGATTGTAGCTAAGGCCCAGCGAACCTAGGGTTCTAGTAAAGATAAAGGCAAGGTTACGATGGATAAGTAGATTATCCTGTAATAGATTAGTATATTTGTATGAATTATACTATGATAAATGAAGAACGTCTTCGGTTATAGAACTTGGGAAAGGATTCATTACTATTGTAATAAGAATGTAGTAAATACACTCATTTTGATGTTGTTTCAATAGAATGAATGTATAGTTATGAGTACCGTGTAACACCATATCTATGGGTTGAAAGTACCTAAATTTGGGGGCGCCACGGGTTAGTATTAGAGCATTAGGTTATAAAACTTCAGGGGGGAATAACCTTAGCCTAATAACCTTGTTAGTAAAGTAGAAGTTAGAAGTGAATGAACTCTAGTAGAATAAGTTAATTAAGTATTGAGCAAACTCAGTACCAAAAGATTTAAAAGATGGAAATTAACCCTAAATAAACTAAATGTTATTTGTGCTTATATTATTCTGTATTATGTACTAATCAACATGTTATGTGTTATTGTAGATGTCCATCGATAGCTTCATGTATAGGGATATACACGTGGTGAGTGAAGAGTCAATAAACATGGTAGAGCCAGTACCAATACCAGTAGCGGGGATACCAATGGTGAACCTAGAAGAGTCCGAGCCAGATGAAGACTATTCAGAGGGGGACATGGAAAACTTAGGATTAGCCTCATATTTTGATACGGTGGTCGATGTGGACGAGGATATAGAGGTAGCATCGTTTGATACGGTGGTACCTGCACTAGAGCCAACACCTCCAGATACAATGAGGGCATTGTATCTGGTAGTTCTTGACCGGAATGTTCAACTACACACTATTGTACAGAACCTGAGGGAGGAGGTTAGTGACCTCCATGAAGCTAAGGAGTCTGCAAAAGCAGATTTTGAGATAGAGCATGATGAGAAGGTGCTCATAAAGGATAAGGCGATGAATTTTAAGAATGAGGCCGTTGAGCTTTGTAAGGAACTGGGGGAGAAGAACTATAAGATAGCACGGATGTCTTACATCCATGAGTGTGCTCATGAGGATTTCAATCTAAAAATTACTTGTTATTCCATTAAGTCGGGGCAAACTCATCATACGATTAGTCAGGATATTGTATTGATTCTTGCGAATCAAAAGCATGAAAATGCTGTTATGCAGTATTAGTATTCTAGATCGGTAAATATTTTGTGTAGTGACGTAAAACCCTCTTTTGTATAATTAAAGGGTAGTCTTTTGTAAATCCCATTTTTTGTGAATTTCAATCGCGGGATAGAAATGTAACAGCTTTGGCTATGGAATCAATCTATAAATAGTTGAATTATGAAGAAACATATTAATATAATGAGGTTTTTATTAAATGTGCTTTGTTGTGGTATGAGTTGTTGTTTGAAAAGCAATAACTAAGTAAGCAAATAGATAATAATAAAACTTTATTTATTTAATCAGAAAAATGACGCCAAGAAGAAGACAACGTAATCAAGAAACTGAATCCCATAACGATAACCAAAGGGGTCAGAACAACACTATGCAAGAGTTCGTTAATTTATTAACGACTGCATTTAATCAAACCGGTGGTAGAGCACCCGTAGTCCCTAGGGTAGCCAGAACGACTACCTTTAAGGAGTTTAAAAGTGTAGGTCCACCGGAGTTCAAGGGAACTACGGACCCAATAGAGGCCCAAACACGGGTAAAGAAAATCGAGAAGGTGTTTGTAATTACAAACGTAGGGGAGGCACAAAAGACTTCTTTTTTCACGTGGAAACAGTTTAAGAAGGTTTTCTTTGAGAACTATTTTCCTACAAGCATGTAGGGCAGAATGTAGATTATGTTCTTAGACCTTAAGCAAGGGGACATGACGGTTCCCCAGTATGCGGCCAAATTCAATGAATTGTCAAGATTTTCTCCACATCAAGTGGACACTGAGGAGAGGAAGGCTCGTAGGTTTGAGTAGGGATTGAAACCTTGGCTCTATAGTACGATTTTTGTGTTCCAAAGTGCTTCGTATGGAACCAATCTGGAGAAAGTGATTATTGCTTAGGGTGGTAGTGAGGCTTTGAGCCAATACCATAAAGAGAGAAAGAATAAGAGTAAAGGAGAGGGAGTATCCAAGGCGAAGGGAGCTAGTGGCAGTGGAAATATGCCCAAGAGGAAGGGTTTTAACTCTTGGAATACTGGAATAAAATATGGGGATCCTAAGCGTAGGATCGAAGCGTGCAAGACATACAGAAAGGCTCATCTATATATATATATATATATATATATATATATATATATATATATATATATATATATATATGCATTGTGACGTCTGTGGTATTGTGTTATATGGGGTAATATAAACTATGCAATAAGTGATTTCTGTGTTCAATAAATATATTAGTATTATATATTTGTTATTTATTGAAGAGGCAAGTTATTTAAAATAAAGAAGATGGATAAAAATTTATCTATCGATATTAAATAATTTATGTGAAATTATTTTATCATAGTAAGTTGGTGACATTAAATATCTTTGATAATCACCAATTTCTTGAGTATGTACGAGTAATTATCAAGTCTAAGGTAGTGCAACCCTACCCTTTAATGGTGGACGTGTAGGAGCTGGGCTAAACAATTCCTTTAGAGAGCGGAGGTATATACGAATTAGTAATCGATCTAACTCACTATGAAAATAGTGTAGACAAGACGGAAACTAATTTATTGGTTATTTGTGAGAAACCACTCAGTGTACTATATTGAATACTATTAAAGACTAGATGTGTGCTAGGTTTAGACTTGTATATATATACGTTGTTGACGAGAAAAGAAATTCGATATATCTTTAGATAAATATTGGTTAGAGATTTATTGATTAATATTGAGATATGGTTAAATGTATATATTAAAGAAATTGTGTTGAGACAATTTATAGAAAGAAAAGAGAAATAAATATAGTATATTTCTAATAAAGGATATTAAAATAAATTTTAGCATTTGATTATTTTAGTAAAAGGGGGAATATTATTTTGAAATTACCTTATATAGCTTTGTACGAGGTAATGTGTGTGAGTAAGTAATATCGTAAATATATTAAAACATATTTGCTATATAAGTTGATGGAAATAATTTATCATAATAGGAAATAAACTTAGTTTATATATATAGTGAGTACGTGTGTCGTGCATGTAAATATTTTAATAATACATAGATATTATATTAACAATAATATCTTGAGAAAATGAGTAAATCGTTTTATTATGATTAGTTCCTTTATTTAGAGAAAGCATGATAAAAACATCGTATGTTATGTTATGGCGAAATACATAATTTTGATTATAGTAATGTATTTCCAAGAGGGTTAAAGTTAAAAGAAAACTAAGTTATTCTAATAACTTGAGTTATTATATTACCGCGAATGTTATAAAGAATATTTAAATATCTCCATTCACGATATATTTATATATATGAACCTTGTGATTTAATAGTTCGATGTAAAATGAACATATTATAAATAGTAAGGTGGTGGTAAATGAATAAGTAATGAGAATGATGATGAGCTTAATGTAAGCTTGTGAGATATGCTTAGTGTGGTAAAGTGATGGAATAAGTATTCATTAAATAATTTAATGAATGAATAAATGATGGAATTAAATTGTATGTGCAATGATTATATATTATATAGTAGCTACATCTATATAATATGAAATGAACTGTGACACTTCAATGGAAACTATATAATATAGGAAGTATTTGAATACATATGTATAAAGACTAGTATGCTAGCATTATGTACAAGTGAGATAATAAATGTAATATGGTGCAATAGATCACCTCCATGACCATATTATAAGATGTAATGTTAAGAATAATATTATTTTGTGAGATTATATTATTATAAGCTTGTGGACTATTAATTACTAAGTTCCCATAATTATGTCTCGTGTGGCATACCTAGTGAAGTTGAATCAAAGGGAGAATTAATGGGAAGTATTAAAAGAAAATAAATGGTGAGTTAATAAATAATTGATATTAATTATCATTATGATAATTAAGGGTATTTGAGGTAATATAGTTTATGGAAAATGATGGATAGAGAATATCCAACTATTTTATAATTAGCTCAATTAAAATATTATTGGGACTAACCCAAATGTACATCGATTGTATGATTATGGGTATATGTACCCCTAATTTATCATATGGTAATAACATTAAGTCATTAAAGGTAAGCTTGTAAGTCCAAAAGGAAGTAAACATCTGTCTTAAATACCCATTTTGCTAAATGCTAAGAAACCAAATTGGTTGTCCCATTTTGTGAGTCTCATCTCCTTTATCACGTGTATAGGCCATTGGCCTAGCCTACCATTTCAACTCTCAAACTCAGTGAAATGAAAAAGGCTACAAAGTCCGCAATCATGGTGATGATGAAGGGAGTGATGAAGGAAGAGGAAGTTGGTGACTAATTCCTCTATACCCAATAGCTTCTTCTTTTTTTCTTTGGTTTGATTCATGGAGAAAAACCTAGACTTGGTCCATGGTTCTTCTATAAATAGAGGCCCCCTTCTTCATTCTTCCCATTTGAAATTTTGAGAATTTCAGCGAGTGAGTGTTTGAGAAGTTGGGAGAAATCAGAAGTTAAGATTCACGGATTTTCAATTTAGCTTCAAGAGGTATAATTCTTAAACATTGTTCTTAAATTCAAGTTTTGCAAAGTTCTTAGAAAAGTGTTAAAAATACTTATTTTGAGTTGGAAAATTTATGGTTATAGCGTGATAGAATCTGTAAATTAATGGTAGACATTGTTAAAATGGTTGAATGCAAAAACAACGGAAGTTAAACGAACCAATTTGGTTTAGAAACGAATTCGTAGTGAATGAATTCGCTAAACTTTTCAAAACATGAAAATTAGTATGAACATGAGTTTGTGATTAAGAATTAGGTTAGTAAGGGTTCTGTAAATTGTTATAATTCTAGTATGTTGTAGTTCTATGAATTACGAATCCATAGAATCGAAAACGGACTAATTTGGATATGTATAACTCAAATTATGAAGGTTAGAAAGAATTTTGGCTTGTTGGTTTGTAGCAAGGGAAATGAAAACTTTCAATTTCAGCAGCTATGCCCACCCCGGCAGGGGTCTTGCTATGAAAAAGGCCCGCCCCGGCGGGGGGAGGGGTCCTGCAATGACTGATGTTAACTATTTTGGTAAAACAAATATATATTTTTCATACGAACTCTGATTAAGTAGATTAAAGATGATCCGTAACGAGAAAGAATAGACCTACAACTTTTGTTCTTTAATTGTTTCAATATGAGGTTGTTAGAAGGGGTCAAAATAGTCATCTTTATGATTACCTTACTCATAATAGAATGCTTTAGCATCACTTAGTATGTGTTTTGAAAGGAAACTTGGAGTTTTGAAAAACGAATATTGATGAACCTTTAGTCTTGTAAGTTATGATATTTTAACACATACATATTGTTGAGTTATGAGTATACTTAAGCTTGAGAAGTGATTTAAAGTTACTTTACTTTTTATCAACTTACAATAGCTTAGTTGAAAATGATTTCTAAAGAAAACATGAAACTTTAAGAATGAACTTAAAGTAACTTGTGTACTTAAAGCTCTAAACATGATAACATATATACATGGCTCAGTTAGCTATGAAATGAGATTAAAAGTTACACCTAGTTGCTTTAACTTGGCCTAGAATTACTTTTAAAAGTGAACTTGAACGCCTTATGCCCCTAGACATGACGAATATGTTCATCATCTAGCTAAGCATGAATTGGACCTTTCAAGTGTCGTTTAAAATACGTATTCAAATAATAAACTATGCTATGTCTATGTGAAGCATACTAGTAGAGGCTTATTAGTACCAATGTATGGTTTAAAAGCTTATATCATCGAATCTTGTTAAAGAAAGTTGTTAAGCTTTATTGATTGAAATAAATCATTATGAAACTAAGTAGTTTGAATATGAATGACGTAGATCACGTATCTATAAATTTTAAATATGCGTCGAACACATAGCGAGTCAAGTGTGTGATAAATGTATATGAATGTTGATGTCAAGTACGGATAGTTAAGGTACACCTATACATACTTAGCTATTCTAAGAGTATGATGAAGAAGCGAAATGAAGGTTTTACAAACCTAGTTATGAAACGATGCAATATTTATTATTATATTAAGAGCATATGAAATGTATGACTGATGGATATGAAATGTATAACTGTGTAGGAATACATGCAGTGCATATAAGTTTTAAGAAGTTAAGTCATAGTTGATAAACTATGAATCAGGCAAGTCTTTCAGTTCCTATTTGATATATGAATTCGATAACTGTTAGTTGAGCTATATTATGCTATGAGAATGTTGTTGTATATATATAAAATGCATATGAGATATGTATGAAATTGAAAGTTGATCTTTGATGATATGCTTGTGAAGTAAATCTCTATGTATGTTACGTGTGAAGTAACATGCGTAGTAAATATTAATTGATTTGAACTGAGAATGTTATTATATGCTATGTGCTGCATGAAAACTGATAGAATTGTTGGGCTGTCGAGCTCACCCTTGCAAATAACCACTATTGTAGGTTAAGGACTCACGATAAAGATTACGTACTATTTAATTGATAGAGTTCAATAGTATCGAAGGAGATTGAATTATGTATTTAAATATATGCTCTTGAACCATGTTTAGGTTATAGGAGATGTACATGATAGTAGTTTATGATGTGTAATACATGTTGAGCTGTAAAGTTGTACTATGTGAGGCATAGAGGAATTCGAATCGACATGTAAAAATTTATACAGCAAACCGAATAGAATGAATCATAACATAATTTGATTCAAGGATATGTAATTCATTCAAGTTAAGAAATAAATAAAGGATTTTTCACAGAAGATTGAAAATGTTTAAATTATTCCGTATATTTTTATAACATCGAATATGATGTAAGTCAGAAATGGTAAATGACCAAGATTTGAAACTTATAAAAGTTTAGGGTCATTTTATAGATCTAGGAAATGGAAATAATTTATATTCTAAATTATAATAAGCAAAGTTATATTCATTAAGTTATGAATAAAATATATAAATAGTTTGACGATAGTAGTATCGTGGCTGACCAGATCTGAGGTTCGAAAGGACCCGAATTTGGGGGCGTCATAAGAGGTAACAAATTATCGGTAGATCTTATACCAATAAGGTTGAGAGAATTTGATATAATTCTCGGTATAGATTAGTTGATTAACCATAGAGCTATAATATATTGTCATAAGAAAAGTGTGAACCTTCAGATTTCTATGAAACTCAAGGTAGTGTTCTACGGTAGTAAATCACCGAGATGCTCTTTTTGTTTTACCATGACATAAGCTAGGAAGATGTTGAGGAATGGGTGTACAGGATACATGAGCCATGGTGTGGATACCCAGAGATTGGAAGTATCATTGGAATAGATACCTATAGTACAAGAGTTCACAGATGTATTTCCAGATGAGTTACCAGGTCTTCCGCCGGATAGGGAGGTCAAATTTGTGATTGATTTGTTACTGGGTACGACACCAGTTTATAGGATACCATAAAGGATGGCGTCAGTAGAGATGAAGGAGTTAATGGTTCAATTACAAGAACTATTAGATAGAAAGTACATTCAACCAAGTGTGTCTCCGTGGGGAGCACCGGTATTGTTTGTAAAGAAGAAGGATGGATCGTTATGACTTTATATCGACTATCACGAGTTGAACAAGTTAACGGTTAAGAATAAATACCCATTTCCTAGAATCGATGATCTATTTGATCAGTTGAAAGGGGAAAAGTATTTTTCTAAGATAGATTTGCGTATAGGGTACCATCTGTTGAAAGTAAGGAAGGAGGATGTATCTAAGACGACGTTCAGAACTCGTTATGGTCATTACGAGTTTCTTATTATATCGTTTGGGTTAACTAATGCACCAGTCGCATTTATGGATATGATGAACAGAGTGTTCAAACAATATTTGGACAAGTTTGTCGTAGTGTTCATTGATGATATTCTAGTCTATTTTAAGATGCCAGAAGATAATGCTGAACATTTGAGGATAGTGTTGAAAACACTACGGAGGGAGAAGTTGTATGTGAAATTCACTAAGTGTGAATTTTGGCTTGAAAGAGTGTAGTTTTTTGGACATGTTATTGATAAAGATGGCTTTTCTGTGGATCCAGCGAATGTGTAAGCAGTTAATAATTGTGAACAACCAAAAATACCAACCGAGGTTCAGAGTTTTTAGGGGTTAGCGGGATACTATAGAAAGTTCATCTAGGACTTTTCTAAAATAGCTACTCCGTTGGAAAATTTAACGAGGAAGTCAGTGAAGTATGTGTGGACTGAGAAGTGTGAAAATAGTTTTTAGGAACTAAAAAGGAGGTTAAGTGATGCATCTGTATTATCTTTACTAGATGATACGGGGAATTTTTTAATTTATAGCCATGATTCGTATAGAGGACTGGGTTGCATGCTCATAAAGCATGGCAAAGTCATTTTGTATGCGTCACGCCAGTTAAAGGATTATGAGAAGGTCTATCCTACTCATGACCTAGAATTGGTAGCGGTAGTATTTGCATTAAAAATAAGGAGACATTATCTATACGGGAAGAAGTGTGAGATATACACGGACCATAAAAGTCTGAAATATATGTTCACACAGAAAGAGTTGAATATGAGGTATAGAAGGTGGTTAGAATTGAAAAAAGATTAAGATTGTGATGTCTTATATCATCCCGGGAAAGCAAACGTAGTGGCCAACGCGTTAAGTAGGAAGGGTAGGGAAAAACTATCAATGTTAACGACTCAGAATGAGTTATTAACGGAGATGACAAGAATGGAGCTAGAAGTTAAATTACCGAGTGAAGCGGTAGAGATGTTATTCACAATGGAGACTCGACCAATGATAAGTAGGTTTTACACCTACTATTTGGGTACTAACTCACTTGAATTATGCTCATCTCAAGTAGTTTTTGTTATATTTTATTTGCATTTTATGTTTATTTTCCAGTATTTGTAGCTGGAACCCCTATGGCAAGGAAAGGCATGGAAAAACAAGAAATGGCTTGGAATGGCATTAACATGGCAAGGTGGCATTGAACTAGCAAAAACATGGCAAGCTGAACATGAGCAGGTGAAGAACTGGAATAGTAGAGGAATGAAGTGCAGAAGAGAAGAAGTAGTAGAAAATAACAACAAAAAGCAGCAGAAGACACAGTGCAGCAGCAGCGCGGCCGCGCTGCAATTCAAGCTTTAAATAGCGCGCCTACGCCACATGAAGACAGAGGCAGATTTACACCATCGCACGGCCGCACTCCAACAACATAAGGCTTTGGCACACCCGCGCCAAGCATTCGACAGATAACACCATAGCGCGCTCGCGCCCGTATTGCATTATAAACTCCCGCGGCCGCACGAGTCTTCTTCAGTTAATTTTTACTGACTTTTTGTAATTTGAATTTGAGCGTGTTTTGCTCAACTGAAACGATATGGTTGGCACCAGACGTGGTTTTTGAAAAGTTTTTATCAGTTTTACTATTTTCTTAGGGTAGAGAGATTCTAGAGAGGGTTGAGCATAGGATTACTACATTTTGCTCTTCTCTTATTCTAGATTATTTAATAAAATCTAGTTTTCATTTCTGGAGATTGTTGGTGTATTGGACAAGCCTAGAAAAAGAACTTGCAGCACGAATTTGCATATTTGATTCTCTCATTTCTTCATAACTTTTGTTTGCTTTTCTATTTTAATGGTTTGCTTCAATCCCATAATGGCTTTTGGTTCAGAAATGAACTAAACTCCATTATGGGATTCTAATGGATTTTGATGCGTAGTTTAATTATGTATATTTGAATGTCTTGTTGAATATTTATCGTTGGATTACCCATTATGATTATGCAAAATGCTTGAATGCTTGATCACCATTCACACTAATTGCTTATATATGGATTTGGAAAATAAAATATAAGTATAGATTATATCATAATGGCATATGTTCATGAGGCTGATTTGTTTAAGCTTTGTGATTCGTGAACTGGATAGACATATACTGGTCCACCGTGTGTAGTTATGAAAAGAGCTTGCACTTTAATTTATTATTGATGTAATTTCACATAGACATATAGTGATTTTGGTAATAGTGATGCTTACATGAATTCTATCGATTGTAGATTTTGTGTAAATTAGACATAGTTCATTGAAAAATGGTTATGCTCTACTTTTATGCTCTTAACTAGCTTTCCATGATAAATAATCAAACATGGCATGAGGATTGCAATTTAGATGAAACATTAAATGTAATTAGAATCCCATTCTTCTCCAATTTGATTACATCACTTTAGTAATTATAATTTTTGTTTTGTTAATTAATTTAGAATTCAATTTAATTGTGAGTTGATCGTTTAAGCACATAGAAATAGTGATTAAGTTGTTGTATGATAAATTATAGTTAACAACTTTCTCCGTGGATCGATACTTTTCTTACTCTATACTACTTGTTGATCCATGTATACTTGCATGAGTTAGAGTCCTTTTTGCTAGACTAAAAAGGAGGCAACAAGTTTTTGGCGTCGTTGCCGGGGAGAGGCGTTTATTTTTAATATTGTCGTCATCAATTAAAGCTAGATTTGTGTGACTTACACAATTCTATTCTTCTTCTTATTTCAATTCTATTTTTGTTTGAATTTCAGGTACTTGTGCATAGTATATGCGCACTTGATCGTCACATCCTGAGTTGATTCCTGCACAGGAAAATATCAACAGTAGTGCTTAGAGATCGAGAGCACGTACAAATATACAAGTAGATTTTGAGACTTCAACATCCAATATGGCAGCAGAAAAGCAAGGAGAAGAGCAAAGAAAAGAGCAACATCGGGCCTTAAGAGATTATTCAATGTCGAATATAAATGGGTTACAGTCAAGCATTATGAGGCCAGCTATAGCAGCCAACACCTTCGAGATCAAGTCGGGAACTATTCAAATGGTTCAAAATATGGTCCTGTTTGGGGGTGCTGTTACAGATAACCCGAATGAACATCTATCGAGCTTCATAGAGATATGTGACACCTTTAGGTATAATGTGGTGACAGAAGATGCAATCAGGCTTAGGCTATTTCCATTCTCTTTATGGGACAAGGCAAGAAGTTGGCTCTACTCTTTACCATCAGGATCTATTACAACATGGGAGGACTTAGTGCAAAAGTTCTTAGATAAATTTTTTCCAATGGCTAAGACTGCTAAAATGAGGACAACTATTTCCCAGTATGAACAACAGCAGGGTGAGTCATTTTATGAAGCTTGGGAATGGTATAAAGAGATGCTAAGGAAATGTCCCCATCATGGAATGCTAGATTGGATGGTGATAAATACATTTTACAATGGATTGGGATAGCAATCAAGGCCAATTGTAGATGCTGCAGCAGCAGGAGCCTAATGGGCCAAGAGTTATGAAGAGGCTTATAATCTTATAGAGACTACGGCAGGAAATGACTTTCAAAATCCTACGGCCAGAATTCCACAACCTAAAGTTTATTCGTTGGCAAAAAGTAAAGATGATTGATTCGTTGGCAAAAAGTAAAGTAAAGACATTTGCTTTTGTATGTGAGATTTGTGCAGGGTTACATCCAACTGATCAATGTGCGATCAGTTCAGAATTGGCACAGTATGTGACCAACTATCAGAAGAGTCGAAATAAGTTCCAGAATTCCTATAACCCCAACAACCGCAACCATCCAAATTTTAGCTGGTTAAACAATCAAAATCAATAAAGTCAACAGTTTCAACAACAACATCATTTTTAGTCACAATCATCTCACCAACAGTATGCTCAAAAACTGCCCTACTCTCTAGGATTTCAACAACAATCACAAAATCATCCACTACCTACACCTCAGCAAGACAAGAAGTCAGAAATAGAGGAGATGATGATGAAGTACGTGGCAAATACCGAGGTAATGTTCAAGAGCCAAGCAGTGGCTATAAAGAATGTGGAGACTAAAATGGGTCAAATGGCTAGTGTGTTCAACAACAGACCATAGGGGACATTGCCAAGTACAACAGAGAATAATCCAAGAAATGAGGGTAAAGAACAATGTCAGGCTATCACTTTAAGGTCAGCGAAGCAGACTGTAGAATTGCAGCATGGCGCGCCCGACCCATTTTTATATGAGGAAACCATGCGGTGAAAAGAATTTTTTTTAGGAACTTTTGGTTAAAGAAGGTTCTTAGAAAGGGGAAGGGAAGAAGAATAAAGAAGAGTCACCTGAGAAACCAGTGACCAATATACCAGTTGTTCATCCCCATGTTCCTTATCCACAGAGATTACAGAAGCAAAGGGCAGATAAGAAGTTCAGTAAATTTTTGGAGGTGTTCAAGAAGCTACAAATTAATATACCTATCGCCGAAGCATTAGAACAGATGCCTAGTTATGCAAAGGTTATGAAAGGTATCTTATCAAGGAAAAAAAGGCTAGAAGACTTTGAGACAGTAGCCTTGACTGAAGAATGTAGTGCAGTGCTTCAACGCAAGTTACCTCCAAAGCTAAAGGACCCAAGCAGCTCCACGATACCTTGTTCAATCGGGAAGATGTGTTTCAGCAAATGCTTGTGTGATCTAGGGCGAGCATCAATTTGATGCCATTATCAGTGTTCAATTAGTTGGGATTGTCGGCTCCAAGACCGATAAATATTTCTCTATAGCTTGCTGACAGATCCATTACTTATCCACGAGGTATTGTAGAAGATGTGCTGGTTAAAGTGGATAAATTCATCTTCCAGGCTGATTTCATCATATTGGACTATAAAGAAGACAGCAGTATACCGATTATTCTTGGAAGACCATTCCTAGCCACAGGAAGGACCTTAATAGATGTTTAGAAAGGTGAATTGACAATGCGGGTTCTTGATCAAGAAGTCACATTCAATGTATTCAAGGCTATAAAATTCCCTACAGACGAAGAGGAATGTTTCAGGATTGATATGGTGGATAAGGTGTTAATTGATGAAGTAGGGCATTTAATGGATAATGAACCCTTACAGAGTGCTATTCTGGGTAATTCTGAGATTGAAGACGAGGAGATTACTGAGTTGGTTCAAATTCTTGACACAACACCACACTTCAGAAAATTCAAGACTTCTGTTGAGCCACTAAAGAATGCTGGGGAGACATCAGTGAAACTCAGGCCATCTCTTGAGATACCTCCAGAACTTGAATTGAAACCACTTCCAGACCATTTAAGGTATGCATTTTTAAATGATAATTCAAAATTACCTATGATTATTTCTTCTGCACTAACATCTTTTCAAGAAGAAAATCTGCTAAGAGATCTCAAAGAGTTCAAGTCAGCGATTGGATGGACTATAGCAGAAATCAAAGGGATCAGTCCATCTTTCTGTGTGCACAAGAATCTATTGGAAGATGAAAGTAAACCCTCAGTGGAGTAACAGCGGAGACTTAATCCAATTATGAAGGAAGTGGTCAAGAAGGAAGTTCTAAAATAGCTGGATGCAGGAATAATATATCCAATTTCAGACAACTCGTGGGTGAGCCCGGTGTAGTGTGTGCCGAAAAAAGGGGGAATGATTGTAGTCTCCAACGAGAATAATGAACTGATATCGACGAGGACAGTAACGGGGTGGAGAGTCTGAATGGACTACTGCAAACTTAATAAAGCTACAAGGAAATATCACTTCCCACTACCGTTTATTTATCAAATGTTGGACATACTAGTAGGTCATGAATTTTATTGCCTTTTGGATGGGTATCCAGGCTACAATCAGATTATGATAGCTCCAGAAGATCAGGAAAAGACAACTTTCACATGTCTATATGGTACATTCGCCTTCAGAAGGATGTCTTTTGGTTTGTGCAATGCCTCAGCAACATTTCAGAGGTATATGATGGCAATCTTTTCAGATATAGTGGAGCATAATGTGGAGGAGTTTATGGATGACTTCTCAATATTTGGTGATTCTTTTGATTTATGTCTAGAAAATTTAGTGATGGTATTGAGAAGATGTGTAGAATGGAATTTGGTTTTGAATTGGAAAAAGTGTCATTTTATAGCACAAGAAGGAATAATATTGGGACAGAGGGTGTCGAAGAAAGGGTTAGAGGTGGACAGGGAAAAGCTAGAGATCATTGAGAATTTTTCCCCACCAACTTTTATTAAAGGTGTGCACAATTTTTTAGGGCATGCAGGCTTCTATTGCAGGTTTATTAAAGATTTCTCCAAAATCACAAAGCCACTTTGTAGCTTATTGGAGAAGGATGCACAGTTCAAGTTTGATGAAGATTGTATGTCTGCATTTTAGCATTTAAAGAGGAAGTTAACTACAACACCAGTGATCACAGCACCAGATTAGGACCTACCATTCGAATTGATATGTGACTCCAATGATTATGATGCGGGGGCTATTTTGGGCAAGAGAAGAAAAAAGATCTTTCATGTGATATACTATGCGAGCAAGACCCTCCCTGATGCTCAGTTGAACTACACCACCACAAAGAAGGAACTTTTGGCAGTTGTGTATGCTTTTGACAAGTTTTGTGCGTATTTGATTGGGACTAGGGTGACAGTGTACACGGATCATATAGCAATTCGTTATTTGGTGGCAAAGAAAGATGCAAAGCCTCGTTTAATCAGGTTGATACTTCTTTTGCAAGAATTTGATTTGGAGATCAAGGACAGAAAGGGAACTGAGAACCAAGTGGTGGACCACTTATCTAGATTGGAATATTCGGGAAAGGATGTAAATGACAAACTTTTGATCAATGAGTCCTTCCCAGATGAGCAATTATTCGTGGTGCAAGGTGAAGTGCTATGGTTCGCAGATTTTGTTAACTTCCTAGTAAGCATTATCATCCTTTCTGCCTTGACTGGGTATCACAAGAAGAAGTTTATGCATGATGTGAAGTGGTTTATATGGGATGAACTATACTTGTTTAAGCAATGTTCTAATCAGATGATAAGGAGATGTATCCCATATAGTAAGACAGAGGATATTTTGTAGGATTGCCACGCGTCATTATATGGAGGTCACTACGGTGGAGAAAGGACATCAACTAGAGTGTTGCAAGCAAGATTCTATTGGCTGACGATTTTTAAAGATGCTTACAGTTTTTGTCTAAAGGTGTGATAGATGTCAGAGAGTTGGGAATATTTCCAAGTGAAATGAGATGCCCTTGAACACAATCATCGAGGTTGAGTTTTTTGATGTGTGGGGGATATACTTCATGGGGCCTTTTCATGTCTTCATGTGGGAATCTATATATCTTATTGGCAGTCGACTATGTTTCTAAGTAAGTGGAAGTGGCAGCTGTTCCAACAAATGATGCTAAGGCAGTCCTAAGATTTTTACAAAGAAGTATTTTCACAAGATTTGGGATGCCAAGAGCCAACATTACTGACGAGGGCAGCCATTTCTGTAATTGATAGTTCACAACTCTGTTAGCTAAGTATGGGGTGAATCATCACATTGCTATAGCCTATCATCTCAAGACTAATGGCCAAGCAGAGGTTTCGAATCGTGAGGTTAAGAGAACTTTGGAGAAGATAGTGAACCCCACAAGGAAGGACGGTCATTGAAGTTAGATGATGTTGTATGGGCCTACAATACTACCTATAAGCCACCATTGGGAATGTCACCATTTCAGCTTGTATATGGAAAGTCTTGTCATCTTCCCATGGAACTCGAGCACAAGGCGTATTGGGCAATTAGGAAGCTCAACTTTGACTTGAAGGCTGCAGGTGAAAAACACTTACTCTAACTCAATGAGTTGGATAAATTTAGATTGTAACCCTATGAAAATTCCAAGCTATACAAGGAGAAGGTGAAGAGATGGCATGACTGCAAGATTATGGAAAGAGTGTTTGAACCGGGGCAAAGAGTTCTACTATTCAATTCAAGACTTAAACTTTTTCCCGGAAAGGTAAAATCAAGGTGGTCAGGGCCATTTATTGTGAAGATGGTTTATCCACATGGTGCAATTGAGATATTTGATAAGTTTCCAGACAAGCCTTTCAAGGTCAATGGACAGTGGCTTAAGCATTATTTTGGTGGTGAGGTTGACAGGCAGAAGGTCACCTCAATTCTTTCCTCTACATGAATGAATCAGAGATAGTCAAGCTAATTGACTATAACTTAGCACTCGATGGGAGGCACTCCATTATTTCTATCCTTACCTCTTATTTAATTCTATTTGGATCATGTTATTTCTCATTTTCATGTTTAATTTTTCTTAATAGCATAACAATTGTTGATGTAAGTTTTGATGGAGCTGAATCTGCATATTATGTTGGTTAGGAGTACCATATAGAGTATTCTTTTGGGATATTCATTCATGCATGTTAATTAGTACATGTTTTATCTTGGAGAATTAGTATCTCATACTGGTACTTTCTTTATGTGCCGGTGAATTACAGACTATCAGTAGCCACTTTGTTTTACTTAAAGATTCAGCTCAGTTTGTTTTGTCAAGGTACAGGGCTGCACGGCCGTCCTCTTCAGTAAGTCAAAATCAGCGCGCCCGTACTGTACTTCTTTACAACTTGGTCAGTCGCGCGCCCGCACTATAACTAGTTAAAAAATTCGCTCGGCCGCGCCCAAAATCGGAGTCAAATTTTTAAAAAAAAAGTTTTTAAAGATGTGTCTCATTCCATCTTCTTATATCAGTTACTTTGCAAACGTCCGTTTCCCCAACTCTTATCAAAAACCAACGCCTATCTCTTCATATCTCCAAACGGATCCTTTTCAAATTCCTAACTCCTCACCCCACTACCAATTTATACGCGATCATTCTCCTACCCAGGTTCAAACTCTTCAACTGATCCTTTGTTCAGTTTCAAAGATAAAGCTAGGGTTTGTGATAGATTGTTACAATAGTAAGTTTGGGGGAGTTCGAATACAGACCACGCATTTTCTCAGTCAAATTCTTTTCTTCGATTTAAGGTTCTCTTCTTCATCAAGTACAATGGGGCCAAAGAGAGCACGTTCTCGTATTTTGGAGTCATCTTCCTCAAGCAGCCAAAGTGAGGACACTGTTGATTTTTCTAAATTCGTTAGCCTCGAAGCCAAAATAGAGTACTACAGAATAATATCCAAGACTTTTGTAAGGGAGCGTGGTTTCAAGCCAGAAAAATAAGATGGTCAATTATGGGACATGATACATGAACGAGGATGGGCTGGAGTGAATGCCACTCCTATGCCGGTACCTTGGGGATTGTTCGAGAATTTTATGCTAATGCCAAAGAGACTATGAGCGTGTTTTCCTATGTCAAAGAAGTTCAAGTAGACTATCGTCAGCAAGCAATTAGGGAAGTTTTCAAGATACTCGATGCACCACCAACTGAACATGCTAACTGGGTCGAGGCTGCACGCTTCGAGACTGAGCTCGACAGGGTTATCACTGATTTGTGTGTACTGGGTATACAGTGGACTTACAAGCCAGACACAAATTAGCCTAGAACTTTTTAGGCTTCAGCCCTCAATTATTATACCAAGGCATGTAATTTATTCATCTGTGCGAAGCTTATGCCATCATCTGATCAACATGAAATCGTAACTGAGCGGGCAATTATTTTATGGGGAATAATTACAAGCAAGTTCGTCGATGTGGGCCACCTTATTAATCAGAATATGTTATGCTACATGAGGGGGAGTACCACAGGAAACATCCCACATGCGTCAGTTGTAGCTAGTCTGTGTGCAGGACAAGGGGTCGTATGGGCCAATGAACAATTACAGTACCCGAGTCAGGATATTACTCACGTTACAATTGCCAAGTTTGAAGATTGGGTAGGAGGTACCCCGCATCCAAGGGGCAAAGGGTTCATTCTTCCAGCCGCATCATTGCAGCCATCTCTGCAGCCAACGTGCACAACTACAGTGGGAACTTTATCCCAAGCCACTGCTGTCCATGATGATCGTCGTCTCCAAAGGTTAGAGAGGAAGGTCGATGCCATATATGATAACTTTTCAACATTTGCCAATGGATTGATGAGGTCCCTAGTCGAGGCTTACGCGCAGTAGGGAACCATGCTTGAGTAGCCACAATTTGGGACAGCTGTACCATTTCAACCGCTGGATTCACCACCCGAAAATGGTGGTCCAACTAATAATTAGGGGAGTTCCTTAAAACCCTTTACCTTCATTCATTAGAACAATGAATATTTTAAGTTTGGGGATATTGGGTGCTTAGTAGAGTAGTGCAGTTGCATGTAGTTAAGGTGACACCCCCAAATTCAGGTACTTGGAACCCGAACTCGGTTCTTCACAATACCACTTCTATGAACGAAATAATACTAATAATAATAACAATAATATAAATATCAAACTTAATTTACATATATCAAAGTCTAATTCCAGGTACGTGACCTTTAAACATTCATTACATCATAGATAATAAATATCATTAACTTAATAAACCTTAACTATTACACAGAATATTATAAAATTCATTTGGAACAGCTTTCCTTTCCCCTTGTTCTTGCCTAATCCTTCGGGTTGATCATACTTAACTGAAAACATTTAAATTTAAAGCAATAATGAGCATTTGATTGCCCAGGAAGTAATAACAACAATAAATGTTAGCTAAAAAGATTAAATATTTTTTTGAATGACACTTCTACAACGAATCAACAGTTGTGAAGCAAGTTGAACCAATAATAACAACATATCAATTCTATATCAAATTTTTGAAACTACGTACTGACTATAATTGGAGATTAGTCGACAGACTATGAACATTATTTTCTATTTTCGAAAAGGTTAAACAGAACTTCATCTGTAAACCGTCATAACTTACATGCACGGGGGTGATCAGCCCGTTATGCCCTGTATTGATCAATACTACATGCAAGAACGATATTATCGTTCATCTTATCCACCTTAGGTGCACAAAAGTTTTTCCATATTCGGGATGTTCATACTTAGTCGGGAATCCGAACCAAAATAATCTGGTTGGATACAATAAAGTTCTATCTTGCTCAACAATATTTTTAAGTTTATGTCTAGCCAAATCAAATAGCTTAGACGACTTTTAATTCAACGTATACATACTAGAAATTAAAAAGTATGTATCAACAGGTGATTAAATACAATGATTATCCAAGTGTGGATACTTGTATAACCATATTTAGAAACTAACGAGCAGAATAAATATCTGACTTATGCACTAATACTGTGTTGATAAATAATGATCGGATAATTTAAGAACTTGTATGAATATAAATAATTGGATACATAATCAATAACAACAGAGTTAATAATCTGGCACAATAATATGATTTTGAAACTTTCTTACTCATATCCATTGAATAAAGTAAATATAAAGTTAGGATAGTTGTCTGAGCTGCTGCTTATAATAATGCAACTTAGTTTTATCTTTTAAAACGAAACCTATCATTAATAAGGTCATTCGTTCGAGTAGAATAATATATCATATCGCATAGTACTGTTATTTGCAGTCAACACATAACCTAATCGCATTGTCACATAATTATATCAGTCATTGATTCACAAGCACATACGTATCTAGTCCAATTATCTAAGTATAGATCAATTTCTGAAATATTTTGGTGTGCCGACGGCTTTACCAGGTAATTAACAAGTCCAAAACTCCATTAAGTAATTCAATAACTGTAAATATCAGTCATATTATTTTTAAATGACTTATAATAAATTTTAAATAATTATTATAATTTATCATGATTTTTCAAACATCAGAATCATTATTAAATGATTTAAATATTAACTAATTCTATTATCATTAATATTTTAATTAATATTAAACTATTAATGAAACCATTTGCCGACATATTAAAGTTATTTATAATAACTCAAAATATTTTTAAAACACTTCTATTATCCTTAAATGATTTTTAAAACATTTAAAATTATTTTTAAATAATTACCATTAACATTTAAATATTAATGTATTATTCATCAAAATATTAAAAGTCATTTATTATAACTTAAAATATTTTTAATTCATTTAAATCCTTTTTAAATGATTTTTTAAATCAATAAAATTATTTTAACTTTATTTATTCAATATTATTACAAAAGAAATCAAATATCATTAGTATAAAATTATTAATGAAATTTACCTTTAAATATCAAAAGTTATATTTTATAACTTAAAATATTTTTAAATTATTTATTTTCATTTAAAATGACTTTTATAGTATTAAAATTATTTTTAATTAATTTATTTATTATAATTACCAAATAAATCTAATATCATTAATATTTAATTATTAATGAAACTTATTTAAAATATTAAAAGTTAAGTTTTATAACTTAAAATATTATTAAATACCTTATTATCATTTAAAATAATTTTTAATATAATAAAATTATTTCTAATTAATTTATTTAATGCATTTATTAAATAAATTAAATATCAATAATATTCAAATAAATATTAATATTTATGAAAAATATGTCAAATTATTAAAAGTTAATTTTTATAACTTAATATTATTTTTGTAATTTTTAAAATTTATTTACTATTTTTAAATGATTTTTAGAAATTAAATTATTTAATTTTAAGAAGTCTGTCGCTAAAGTTCTTTGGCGACAGTAAATGTTGTCTTAGGTGTTCTTGAGAAACCCAGAACACACAAAAGTCAGTTTCGAGTGATCATGTTTGACCATCAATAAATTAGTGTGAAATGTGTTTTTAGGCTAGCTAATGATTGAATCTTATAGAACTAGTGTAACACTACATGTAACAACCAATAACTAGGTTATACATCATCACATTCGAAAGTTATTAAGCTTCGAACTAGCTGTCAGAACGTGTTCATCATATTTATGGGTTGCCCAGAATTTTCAGTCATGGTTGGTCAACGCTTTTGTTGACCTTATTTCAGTCAATCGGTTCATGTTATAGCTGTGTTAGACGTCGGGCCTTGTAGACTAACTAACAGGGTATCTAGTTTGATCATTGTTCAAGCCTAAACATCAACAATCTACAAGATCTAAGGCATTAAAAAGGCTGTCAGAGCTATTCTTCTTTTCTAGGTTACCTAGAAATAAAGAATAGATTGTGGGTCTTACTTTGAGCTTCCACTACATGCTAGTCCTGTAATATTTTCATGATCTATTGATTTCAGTGCATAGCCAACATAAAACTTAAGAGATCTAATACAAAAAGTCAACAAAACAACGATAAAATCTACAGATCCAGATCGGTTAAACCTTGTCAGAATACATGATCATACGTTTTTTAGGTTGCCCAGAAAACGTATTTCGTGTTCTTCCTGCTTGGTTTGACCGTCCATAAAATCCAACATGCATGATGTTTAGATGATATAAAACCTTGAATCAACAGTCCATATACCAGATTACAACCTTATTACATCAACAAGAACAAAATAATTAACAACAGAAAGATCTGGGCCCATGAACTTGCTGCCAGAGCTTTTTGGGCAAGTTCATGGCTGCCCAGATTTCATACAATCAATGCCGGTCAACGTGGTTTGATCATGAATATCTTGAGTTTTAGACACGATCTGACCCTATTTCCAGTTCCATATCATAGTAACATAACAAAGAACATGTCATTAACATAAAATATACATAACCCTTAACAAAGAAAGATCTAGGGGCTCTGACATTTGTTGTCAGACCACAGTTTTAAAATTTTTTAGATTTGGAAAATCATCAAATCCGAGCCTCTAGATGTTATGGATCTAACATCTAGCAACCCAGATCATTGATTAACACCTCATACAACATATTTGACACAAAAAAACTAACATCAAACATAGGATCAAAGTTCATATTTCAAATTAGGTTTTTACTATTTATGAACAAAATTTTGATTCTTAGCTTCTTGATCTGTTATGGGTGATCTAGGAGCTTCATGTGGGACTGAAATACTAATGAATTTCAGAGGTTAGGAGGGAGATAGAGTTGGTTGAGAGATGGATAGCAAATATGCAAAATACATGAACTTTCTCTCTCTTGAATCTTATCTATAACTTGTATGCAATGTATTTGGATGTTTAGATGGCTGATAGTTAGAGTATTATAGCTCCTAGGTAGACAAGGGTGGCTTGTCAAGATTTTGCTAGCAATAATTCACCAAATGGGACAAAAAGGGTATAATGGTCATTTGCATTTTAATTTTAAGGGTATTCTTGTCCAATGTACTTAAATCTAGGGTTTAATCACTAGATTTTAAACCTTAAAGTTTCTCAATTAATTTCTAGGGTTTGAAAAATTTAAAATTAAAGTGTAATAAAATTTTAATTTAAACACACTAATTAAATTTAATGTTTTTAATAGAAAATTAGGGTTTAAATAGTTAGGGTTCCTTAATATCATTAGGGTTCCCAAATTAACAATTTAATTTACTAAAATAATAATTAGAGTTTTTAATTTTAACAATTAGGGTTCCTAATTAGCAAATTAGGATTTTTAATTTTAACTAGGGTTTTCAAATGTTAATTAGGTTTTTCCTAATTAACAGAAATTCTATAATATGCAACATAATTCATATAACACAATTTTTGACCGATCTTAAATTCCAGTTTTGAGTTTCCAATTATATATGGTTTATGACAATAATAATAGGGTTTGTCGTGATATACCATAATTGACTAACCAATATCAGTCTACACATAAATTGTATATATTTATAACACTAAAAAATAATATTATATTTAATATAATATTATTATTCTCATTCATTGCTCAAAATCTAAAAATTAGGGTTTGGATTTCATATCTGATTTATCTTTCATATATAACATTATTAATTAAGTTAAAATAATTAACTTAATAATCTAAACTAAAATTCATATAATAAAATAGTAATTCTAATAATTCTAATAATCATTTCATATATTATTTAAATAATATAAAAATCATATTTTTATTGAAAATAAATAATAAAGGTATTTCTACTATAAAATTAATTATTATAAGTATATACTTTATAATGATCAATAATTATAAAATAAAATTATTTGAAATTATTCATGTAATAAATAATTTTATTTATCACATATATACATACACATTACTTGTCACATATTCCCTTCTTTAAAATTAAAAAAAAATTATATGCAAAATTTCTCATTTATTTGTATAGAAAAGATCGGGTTATTACATTCACCCTCCCTTATAAGGATTCCGTCCCCGGAATCACCATTTTAAAACTCATACATACAAGGGTACATAGCCTACGCAATCATTGCAAATAGATCTCGATCATAATTGATCGAACAAATATTTAACTATTCATATAAAGCTTGTTTATCTGATTAAACATAAAATTTAATTTCCAAAAGAACTCAAATTCCTCCTTCAAAATTTCTTTATAACATAATTTGCTATATATAAGAAAATCATATATATACGAAAATAAAAGATATTCGAATAATACCTGGAGTTCCATTCCCAGCTGCCACTGTATCCTGGACCGTCATGTTGAAGACTCTCGCGGTTGATTTTATTGGTTTGTTGGTTGAAGTCGATCATGTGATCACTAGAGTCCCGCTGCCTTTTCCCGTGGTTACACTTCCTGCCTCCATTTTCCTCTTTGGACAATCCTTCACCTTATATTCGATCAACCCACACAGAAAACACCCACTGTTCATCCTTGGGTTGGGGCAGTTGGGAGAAATATGGCCCTCTTGCCCTCACTTGTAACATACAAACTTACCCTTCAAATATTCACCAGAGTGATTTTTCCCACAGTTACCACACTGAACTATTTGCTTCTTCACACCTTCTTGTTTCACCTGAACATTCCCAGAAAAATTCCCCTTTCTTTTCTCACCCCTATTTCCACTATTACCTTCCACTTTCACAGCTCCTCCTGCCTTGCCTTTGTTCCTCTTCTCCTTGTTGTAGAGGCTCATGGCCTTACACCCTTCTTCGGCTATGATAGCATTTTCCATGAGTGCTGCAAAAGTATTGATCTGCAACACCGCTACCTTGTTGTAGAGCTAGGGTTTTAAGCCCAGCTCAAATCTCCTTGCCTTCCTAGCCTTCATATCTACTTGATGCGGAGCAAACCTAGCCAACTCATTAAATTTTGCGGCATATTCTGCAACAGTAATGCTATCTTACTTTAACTACAGAAATTTCACCTCCATCCTAGCCTGCATACTACTTGAGAGATTGTTTTCAGAAAATAGAGTTTTAAACCTAGCCCAAGTAACTATTCCTTCTCCTGCCCTAGTTTGATTTACCTCCCACCAAAAGTTAGACTCCCCCTTCATCATATAAGTGGCAAAAGTGGTCTTTTGCCCCTCATCTACCCTAGCAATTACGAATGTCTTTTCTATCTCGTTAACTCATGTCTGGGATTCTATAAGGTCAGCTGATCCCCTGAATTCTGGTGGTCCTACTGCCATGAAGTCTTTAAATTTTGCCAAGCGATTTCTGGCTGGTTCCCTGCGGCTGGTATTCCCTGCTGCATAGCTTGAGCTACCATGTTTGTAAAGTTTTGCATCGGGTCTTGCTGTTGTCCCCCAGCGTTGTTGACAGATTCTTCTGCCCTTTGATTTCGTGTTCGACGTCTTGGCGGCATTATCTGGTTATATAAAATCATAAATTTAACTTACATTCTAAAACTTATTGTATAAGTTTAACATGTAACACGAAGTTTTATACAAAATTTATTCCATTAATTAAACATAGATTCGTATTTATTAATTCAAAGTACTTTATATAACGTAGCACATACTGTTATCCCATTGTGACCACAAAAGTCGAGAATTACTATGATAACTTACACAAAAGTTGGGAATATTACATTACACACGTACATTATCAAACATACTTAATTAACTACTAATCCCACTTATTTCCTAAGTCACAGTCTTTCGTCTTTTTTTTCCTTTCTTGCTCGAAGTTGCACACGATTTGTTGCTTCTGGCTCCCATTTGATCAATTTAGATTTTAAACTTAACTTGTTCCTCCATAATTTCCATTAACGCCTTTCGTAATTGGTTATTTAGTAGCCTTTCGATTTCCCACAGCTTTTCTAGAGAAGAAATCTTGTTCTTAAGATTCTACACTTCTGTTGATGCTTGATCAGCTCCAACTTCGGTGTCCAAATCACTATCTGTTAGTTCTACCATTTTCGGATCTGGTAATACATTTTCCAATACCACCACCTCATCAAGGTTGCTTGCACTGTGAGCCTCTATTTCAGCTAATGGCTTTGATATTAGCTTCTTCTTCATAATCTGAGGGTATCCTAATTCTTTTACACCTGACATCTACACATAAATTATCCTGATTAACACATAGTATATACACACAGCAAATAATAATTTTATAAAAGTTATCTTTTATTTTGTTTAACGATGAATTTATTCAATTCATCTCCTTTTAAACTCTATATGAGTTATTTGTATTTTTAACGTTTCCCTCTATTCTAAGGTTACAGCCTAAGGTCTATCCCACCTAAGATTTTTAACCCTAAAGATTTGATACCAACCTGTGATGCCCTCAAATTTAGGTACTTGAAACCCGAACTCGGTGCTTCACGATACCATTTCTATGAGCGGAATAATACTAATACTAATAACAATAATATAAATATCAAACTTAATTTACATATATCAAAGTCTAATCCAAGGTACGTGACCTTTAAACATTCATTACATCATAGATAATAAATATCATTGACTTAATAAACCTTAACTATAACACATAATATTATAAAATTTATTCGAACAGCTTTCCTCTCCCCTTGTTCTTGCCTGATCCTTCGGGTTGATCATACTTAGCTGAAAAAATTTAAATTTAAAGCAATAATGAGCATTTGATTGCCCAGTAAGTAATAACAATAATAAATATTAACTGAAAAGATTAAATATTTTCTTTGAATGACACTTCTACAATGAATCAACAGTTGTGAAGTAAGCTGAGCCAATAATAACACCATATCAATTCTATATCAAATTTTTAAAACTACGTATTGATTATAATTGGAGATTAGTCGACAGACTATGAATATTATTTTCTATTTTCAAAAATGTTAAATAGAACTTCATTTGTAAACCGTCATAACTTACAGGCACGGGGGTGATCAACCCGTTATGCCCTGTATTGATCAATACTATATGCAAGAACGAAATTATCGTTCATCTTATCCACCTTAGGTGCACAAAAGTTTATCTATGTTCGGGATGTTCATACTTAGTCGGAAATCCGAACCAAAACAATCTGGTTGGATACAATAAAGTTCTATCTTGGTCAACAATATTTTTAAGTTTATGTCTAGCCAAATCAAATAGCTTATACGACATTTAATTCAACATATACATACTTGAAATCAAAAAGTATATATCAACATGTGATTAAATACAATGATTATTCATGTGGGGACACTTGTATAACCATATTTAGAAACTAACGAACAGAATAAATATCTAAATTATGCACTAATACCGTGTTGATAAATAATGATCGGATAATTTAAGAACTTGTATGAATATGAATAATTGGATACATAATCAATAACAATAGAGTTAATAATCTGGAACAATAATATGATTCTAAAACTTTCTTATTCATGTCCATTACATAAACTAAATGCAAAGTTAGGATACTTGCATGAGCTGCTGCTTACAATAACGCAACTTAGTTTTATCTTTTATAACGAAATCTATCATTAATAAGATCATTCGTTCGAGTAGAATAATATATCATATCGCATAGTACTGTTATTTGTAGTCAACAAATAACCTAATCGCATTGTCACATAATTATATCAATCATTGATTTACAAGCACATACGTATCTAGTCCAATTATCTAAGTTTAGATCAATTTCTGAAATATTTCGGTGTGTCGACGGCTTTACCTGGTAATTAACGAGTGCAAAACTCCATTCAGTAATTCAATAACTGTAAATATCAGTCATATTATTTTTAAATAACTTATAATAATTTTTAAATAATTATTATAATTTATCATGATTTTTCAAACATCAGAATCATTATTAAAAGATTTAAATATTAACTAATTCTATTATCATTAATATTAAACTATTAATGAAACCATTTGCCAAAATATTAAAGTTATTTATAATAACTCAAAATATTTTTAAAACACTTTTATTATCCTTAAATAATTTTTAAAACATTTAAAATTATTTTTAAATAAATACCATTAACATTTAAATATTAATGTATTATTCATGAAAATATTAAAAGTCATTTATTATAACTTAAAATATTTTTAATTCATTTATATCCTTTTAAAATGATTTTTTAAATCAATAAAATCATTTTTAATTTATTTATTCAATTTAATTACAAAAGAAATCAAATATCATTAATATAAAATTATTAATAAAATTTACCTTTAAATATCAAAAGTTATATTTTATAACTTAAAATATTTTTAAATTAGTTATTTTCATTTAAAATGACTTTTATAATATTAAAATTATTTTTAATTAATTTATTTATTATAATTACCAAATAAATCTAATATCATTAATATTTAATTATTAATGAAACTTATCTTAAAATATTAAAAGTTATGTTTTATAACTTAAAATATTATTAAATACCTTATTATCATTTAAAATAATTTTAAATATAATAAAATAATTTCTAATTAATTTATTTAATGCATTTATTAAATAAATTAAATATCAATAATATTCAAATAAATATTAATATTTATGAAAAATATGTCAAATTATTAAAAGTTAATTTTTATAACTTAAAATAATTTTGAATACTATTTTTGTAATTTTTAGAATTTATTTACTATTTTTAAATGATTTTTAGAAATTAAATTAATTAATTTTAAGAAGTCTGTCGCTAAAGCCATTTGGCAACAGTAAGTGTCGCCTTAGGTGTTCTTGAGAAATCCAGATCACTCAAAAGTCAGTTTCGAGTGACCAGGTTTGACCGTCAATAAATCAGTGTGAAATGTGTTTTTAGGCTAGCTAATGATTGAATCTTATAAAACTAGTGTAACACTACATGTAACAACCAATAACCAGGTTATACATCATCAGAATCAAAAGTTATTAAGCTTTGAGCTAGCTGTCAGAACGTGTTCATCATATTTTTGGGCTGCCCAGAATTTTCAGTCATGGCTTGTCAACGCTTTTGTTGACCTTATTTCAGTCAATCGGTTCATGTTATAGCTGTGTTAGACATCGGGCCCTATAGACTAACTAACAGGGTATCTAGTTTGATCTTTGTTCAAGCCTAAACATCAACAATCTGCAAGATCTAAGGCATTAAAAAAGCTGTCAGAGTTATTCTTCATTTATGGGTTACCCAGAAATGAAGAACAGATCGTGGGTCTTACTTTGAGCTTTCACTACATGCTAGTCTTGTAATATTTTCATGATCTATTGATTTCAGTACATAGACAACATGTAACTTAAGATCTCTAATACAAAAAGTCAACAAAACAACAACAAAATCTAGAGATCCGGATCGGTCAAACCTTGTCAGAATACATGATCATACGTTTTCTGGTTTGCCTAGAAAACGTATTTCGTGTTCTTCCTGCTTGGTTTGACCGTCCATAAAATCCAACATGTATGATGTTTAGATGATATAAAACCTTGAATCAACAGTCCATATACCATATTACAAACTTATTACATCAACAAGAACAAAATAATTAACAACAGAAAGATCAGGGCCCACGAACTTGCTGTCAGAGCTTTCTAGGCAAGTTCATGGCTGCCTAGATTTCATACGGTCAATGCCGGTCAACGCCACGAATATCTTGTGTTTTAGACACGATTTGACACTATTTTCAGTTCCAGATCATAGTACACATAACAAAGAACATATCCTTAACATAAAATATACATAACACTTAACAAAGAAAGATCTAGGGGCTCTGACATTTGTTGTCAGACCACAGTTTTAAAATTTTTCAGATTTGGAAAATCATCAAATTCGAGCCTTTAGATGTTATGGATCTAACATCTAGCAACCTAGATCATTGATTAACACCTCATACAACATATTTAACACAAAAAAACTAACATCAAACATAGGATCAAAGTTTAGATTTCAAATTAGGTTTTTACCTTTTATGAACAAAATTTTGATTCTTAGCATCTTGATCTGTTATGGGTGATCTAGGAGCTTCATGTGGGACTGAAATACTAATGAATTTCGGAGGTTAGGAGAGAGAGAGAGTTGGTTGAGAGATAGATAGCAAATATGCAAAATACATGAACTTTCTCTCTCTTAAATCTTATATATAACTTGTATGCAATGTATTTGGATGTTTAGATGGCTGATTGTTGGAGTATTATAGCTCCTAGGTAGACTAGGGTGGCTTGTCAAGATTTTGCTAGCAATAATTCACCAAATGGGACAAAAAGGGTATAATGGTCATTTGCATTTTAATTTTAAGGGTATTCTTGTCCAATGTACTTAAATCTAGGGTTTAATCACTAGATTTTAAACCTTAAAGTTTCTCAATTAATTTCTAGGGTTTGAAAAATTTAAAATTAAAGTGTAATAAAATTTTAATTTAAACACACTAATTAAAATTAATGTTTTTAATAGAAAATTAGGGTTTAAATAGTTAGGGTTCCTTAATATCATTAGGGTTCCCAAATTAACAATTCAATTTACTAAAATAATAATTAGAGTTTTTAATTTTAACAATTAGGGTTCCTAATTAGCAAATTAGGATTTTTAATTTTAATTAGGGTTTTCAAATGTTAATTAGGTTTTTCCTAATTAACAGAAATTCTATAATATGCAACATAATTCATATAACACAATTTCTGACCGATCTTAAATTCCAATTTTGAGTTTCCAATTATATATAGTTTATGACAATAATAATAGGGTTTGTCATTATATACCATAATTGACTAATCAATATCAGTCTACACATACATTGTATATATTTATAACACTGAAAAATAATATTATATTTAATATAATATTATTATTCTCATTCATTGCTCAAAATCTAAAAATTAGGGTTTGGATTTCATATATGATTTATCTTTCATATATAACATTATTAATTAAGTTAAAATAATTAACTTAATAATCTAAACTAAAATTCATATAATAAAATAGTAATTCTAATAATTCTAATAATCATTTCATATATTATTTAAATAATATAAAAATCATATTTTCATTGAAAATAAATAATAAAGGTATTTCTACTATAAAATTAATTATTATAAGTATATACTTTATAATGATCAATAATTATAAAATAAAATTATTTGAAATTATTCATGTAATAAATAATTTTATTTATCACATATATACATACACATTACTTGTCACATATTCCCTTCTTTAAAATTAAAAAAAAAATTATATGCAAAATTTCTCATTTATTTGTATAGAAAATATCGGGTTATTACAGTTAATTTGCATCATTTTTGCATGTTTAGTTTAATTCTGGTTATTATATATTTTAGTTATGTGTTTAGTTGCATATCCCAAGTATCTAGCCTTATGAAATTTTTGTCTAGCCAATGATGAGTTAAAATTTGGTGGATAATTGAATCTAGTGGATAACTTGAGCTCGGTTATAATGTTTTAAATGATTTAATTCATGCTTGTTGTTTAGATGATTTCGGTTAACACATACGTGTTCACATATGCTTTTTGGTATAAGAATAATGTGTTTTAACTACTTTGTAGAAAATGTTGTTTTTAAAAATGGAATTGTGTAGAAAAGTAGACATTGACTATGAAAACATTCATAATCAAACTTTGGGAACACATGGGTATGCTTATTGTATATATATAAAAAAAATTCCTCCTGGAACCTTCCCGAGTTGAAGTTTTGAATCGTGTGAAGGGGCGAGATGGAGCGTAAAACACACTCGCTGTTAAAAAAAGAAAAAAGAAAAGAGCAATAAACATCGCAGGAAAGTGCAAAAATCGCCCTCGTGAGTAAAAATAAAGCAGATTAAACCCATTGTTGAACCTCAGTTTGTATTAAAGTGTTGGAATAGTCTTTGTATCATTAGTATATGTAACTCTTGATTTAAACTTCAATTTTCTGTCTTTAGCAGTATAACATGTGTAGTCTTTGCTTTGGTCAAGCTTATTTATGAACACATCACACACACATCATCATCTTTATAGTGAGTTTAGATTATTTGATTGTATGATGTTATGTCTGTAGCTTAGTTTGGTACTTTGTTCTGGAATCTGGATAATTCTCTAAGGCATACTTAATTGGAATTTCAATTTGGCTGGAAAACTTGGGACTCACTTACATCATAGTATAGTTTACATAGTATGTAGTTGCATTGCATTGTTTATTTTCGTGTGCATTGCTTAAGGGCAAGCAAAAGTTCAAGTTTAGGGGTATTTGATAAGTAGGTTTTATACTTACTATTTGGGTACTAACTCACTAGAATTATGCTCATCTCAAGTAGTTTTTGTTATGTTTTATTTGCATTTTATGTTTATTTTGCAGTATTTGTAGCAGGAACCCCTATGCTAAGGAAAGGCATGGAAAAGCAAGAAATGGCATTAACATGGCATGGTGGCATTGAACTAGCAAGAACATGGCAAGTTGAACATGAGTAGGTGAAGAACTAGAGCAGTGGAGGAATGAAGTGCAGAAGAGAAGAAGTAGCAGAAAACAACAACAACAAAAAGCAGCAGAAGACACAAGGCAGCAGCAGCGCGACCGCGCTGCCATTCAAGCTTTACATGGTGCGCCCGCACCACATGAAGACAGAGGCAGATTGTAACACCCCGAATTATATGAAATGAAAGTATCCAATTTTCTTATAATTATTATTCTATTTAATGAATGGTTAAATTGATAAAAGGTTAAAGTTAAGGGTGATATTTGAAAATTTTGCAAAGTAAGTAAGTTGATATTCATTGTGTCGGGGAATATTCATTTTAACAAGGAATATTCGTACGATGGCACAATCACTGGTGGACCCCACAACGGAAGTATTGTCGTAGTTAGAAAACAACATAAATATATTTTATAAAAATAACAGTTAAAGTTTTACCGTTAAACTGTTTAGATACCTGGTGATAAAAATATAGTAATACGCGTGGTTGCATAGTAGCACACGGTATTGATTATTAATGCTTACGTAAGAAGCCACTCAGTTATACTCAATTATTGCTACAGTAATTGTTGCATTGTATCTCACGTTATTTGATTCAATTATTGTCACAGTATCATTTGCATAATATTTTATACTATTAAATCAATAATTGAGACGACAAAGTTATTCATATTATTATTTGCAATATTGACGATGTATAGAAAGTTCTGTCGAGGAGAGGTTTGATCACCTAATTGAGCGCCAATAGGGAGAAATCCTTATCGGAAAGCCCCCTCTTTCCTGGGAATGATCTGGTTGTGAAATATTGTGAGTTATAATATTAATGATGAATAATTGTTAATAGATTAGAAATGTGTTTATTAAAGATAAAGGATTTGTGGTAAATATTTATTCAAATTTTTTGATATAAATATAAGGATTTATTATGAGGTATTTGTTGTAAGTTTGACTTAGTATTCCATGGGAAGAGTTACTAATTTTCTGGACCATCGATGGTGGTTTTAATAGTAAATCAATCTGGACCATCGATGGTGGTTTTAATAGTAAATCAATCTGGACCATTGATGGTGGTTTAAATAGTAAATCAATCTAGACCGTCGGTGGTGGTTTTAATAGTAAATCAATCTGGACCGTCGATGGTGGTTTTAAAAGTAAATCAATCTGGACCGTCGGTGGTGGTTTTAAAAGTAAAATAATCTGGATCGTTGGTTGTGGTTTTAATAGTAATCAATATGGTCCGTCTGTTCTAATAGTAAATCAATCTGGACCGTTCGTGAATCAGTTACTATTTAGTCCATTCTCTTATAAATAGAAGCTTAATTCTTCTTTCTTTCTCACCAATTCACTGAGACTCACAAGAGAAACTATAGAGATAGAAACTATAGAGAGCAAGAAGAAGAGTATTATGCTACTTCACTATTGCAATATCCAGTCTTCTACTAAGGTAAGGGGTATTATTTCTTTCGTATTTATAAGAAATCCTATTTTTCGTATTCATCCTTTAATATGTCAGAATAACCTGTCTACGCGGATTACGTACCGCATGACAAGTGAAAATCCATTTGAAGTTTCATATGTTATTTCTTTTCATATTCTTAAATCTAAACTTATTCTGGTAAGTATTGCCTCTATAATCCTTCAAATTAGTGGGATATCCTTGAAGTTTTGTGCTTCATCCAGTATCGTTTCATTTGAATATTGATCTGAACTTTCTTATTAAATATCAATATTTTCACCCGGGATACTATTCACGGGTTACTATTCACTCAGTTACTATTCATTAGAATATTATTCACTCAGATATTCGGGACACTTTTCATGTCGGGGTACTATTTATAAGTTACTATTCACAGGTTACTATTCACTCAAATATTATTTACTCGGGTATTCGGGGCACTTTTCATGCGGGGGTACTATTCACTTGAGTATTATTCACCCGGTGTACTATTCACGATAAAAATTGATTTCTTTTCTGTCCAAAAATTTTTTGATACATGAATAGTATTCTTGAATTTTACTCCACAAAGTAGTATCATGTTGACAATTTAGATATTTTTAAACTCTGGATAAATTTAAAGTCTTTAATATTTATCCTTGATTTCGTTTGATTAATGCTTATATCATTGTCATCATCATCATGCTTATATTGTGATAAAAGTCATCTTTGGCTTACGTGCATAGATGAACCATTAATTTGTATGATTATGACCAGGGATCATTCAATATAATCATGACCCGTAAGGTTATAAATGATGTGGTAAAGTCCTCATTGACCCATAGTGCATTGATGGACAGTTGTTGGTATGATTATGACCAGGGATTATTCAGTATAATCATGACCATTTATGCTTACACTGATATCCTTGGCCCGTAGTGTAAGGATAATTCGTGGACATGATAGTAATGAATATCATTGGCCCGTAGTGCAGGGATGATTTAATGATGTGGTTTATTTATTAAGTTGAGTCCTAACGATAAAATTGATGATAAACTTTTTAAATCATAGAAGATAGTAGATATCATGCTCTACTTAACTCTTCTAATGGATTTCTTGTTCCACTGCTGTTAAACTTGATGTTTATTGTATTTTATCAGTTTAACATTGTTGAAGGCTAACGAAAATTTATTCTGCATTATCTTAGTCATAATATTTCTTATTGGGCTAGTTGAGCTCACCCTTTTGCTTTCATTGTTCTCTTCAGGAAATGAGAACGCAACCGGGACTAGTCGGGGAATGAAGTGATGGTTCGAGATGGTTGTTTTAGAAATCCTCACTATTTAATGTGATAATAAATGTAATGATGATTGAAATTGTGTTTAGATATTTTCTATAAGACAATATTCGTGTAAAAACTCTCAACTCATTTTGTATAATAAAGTTTGTATTTGTATTCAGTACCATGTATTTGGCAACCCAAGATGGGTGATGTATACCTATTTTGGGGGCGTCACAGTTTGTATCAAAGCTTAGGGATATGATCCATGGCTAAGATGTGAGACTAGAACTAGGAAGGGAGAGACGGGTAATTCCTTCGCTAGTATGACCTACCTAAGTTTAATTGGTATTTAATTGGTCGGTCAGAGTATAGGGATATTATGTGGTATGTCAATTAACCTTTGTTTTGTGGCAGTATTTGAAAATGGCATCTAAAAATGTTGAGATAAACAATGGAGCACAGGAGACCGTGGAGTCACCACAGATCAATAACCAGGATAATGTGCATCAAGAAGGCAATAATCCTAATGTAAATAACAGCATCGACCAAATGATGAACGATGGGATGTTTAGAGGCTTTATGCAGTTCATGCAACATCAGGCGAGAGAGACTCCTGTTCAAAATACAAGTGGAAACACTGACAACTCTCGGATGGTCACCGCTAAGCAGTTCAACGAGCTGGGACCACCGGAGTTTTTGGGAGAGTCAAAACCACTTAAAGCGGAGACGTGGATAAAGCAAATCACCAAGATATTTGATGTCTTGGGATGCTCCAAGGAGCAAAAGGTTCCCTTCGCCACCTTCATGTTGCGAGGAGATGCATATTACTAGTGGGAATCAGTAAAACGTACTCAGCCTGCCGCACTCAAGATGTCTTAGGAGAAGTTCCTAGAACTGTTCAACGATAACTACTTTTCCAAAAGTATTCGTCACATGAAAGAGGTAGAGTTCATCAAACTGGAGCAAAATAATATGACAGTGTCGCAGTACGAAGCTAAGTTTGCCGAGTTGTCCCAGTTTGCGTCCCACTTGGTTGATAATGAGGAGAGAATGACGCGGATGTTTCTAAGAGATTTGAAACCCGAGATATGTCAATACCTAATTTTTCACAAACTATGTTTGTATTCAAATATTGTAAATAAGGCTCAGTTATTGGAACGCAATAATGAGTCAACCCAACTAAGACAGAGAAACCTACAAATCGATAATACCAGTGGTAGCAATCATCGAAACGGTGATAACAAACGCGGAGGTAATCAACATGCCAAAAATGGTAACCACTTCGGTGGTACTCGTGGACAAGACAATAGAAGTGAAAATTTCAAGAAGGGGAGATTCAATAATGATGGAAAGACGTCAGCACCAGCACCCATTGTTAAAGAAGGAGAACGATCACCGATCGTATGCTACTAATGCAGAGGGGAGGGACACATTAGTCCAAACTGTACGCATAAGTCCAAAGCGTGTTGCAATTATGAAAGAGAAGGTCACCTAGCCCGATTTTATCGTTCAGTGAAGTCAAGTCCAGCGGGGATGGAGGCACCAAAAGCCGTCCTAGAGATGTCAAAGCCAGTAGTTCAAGGCAGAGCGTTTGTCGTGACCTCCCATAAAGTGAAGAACCCGAACGAAGTTATCACGGGTAAGCTAATCATAAACTCTTGCAAAGTTTATTCCTTATTTGATACCGGTTCTACCCATTCTTTTATTTCTCCTACTTGCGCTCAACGTTTAAATTTGACTCTAGAGAAATTAAACTTTGACTTATCGTTTGAAACTCCATTGGGGGAAACTTTTATTATATCCATTGTTAATAAGTCTTGTTTGATTCAAATCGTTAACCGCACGTTAACTGTCGATCTTATCCTTTTGAAAATACTTGCATTCGATGTGATTTTAGGGATTGATTGGTTAACTACTCATCATGTAAAAATTGATTATTTTCATAAGGTTGTTAGCTTTCATATTTCTAACCAACCTATTATGTGAATTCAAGCGCCCAAATCACTAAAGTCAATCACTATCATATCAAGTCATAAAGCTATTCGTTTATTGAAAAACGAATGTCAAGCTTTCTTAGCCCATGTCACAGATTTAAACAAAAATACGTTAGATTTGAATGATATTTCCATTGTTAATAAATTTCCTGACGTATTCCCTGAAGAACGTCCTGCCTACCCCCAGAGCGTGAAATTAAATTTTGTATCGACCTTGAACCCGGTACAAAACCCATTTCTAAAGCCCCATATCGAATGGCTGATAAGTGGGTTTTATACCTACTTATTGGATATCAATTCACGAGAACTATGCCCATCTCGAGTACATTTTAGTGTGTTTTAGTTGCATTTCGTGTTATTTTGCATTGCATGTATTGAGAACTCCTTTGGTGTAAAAGTGTCAGAAATGGCAAAGTTCGATGTTAGTAGGTGGCAATGAGACTAATGGAAGCATGACAAGTGAACAAAAGAAACTGAGCATTGATGGACAAAGAGGCAAGAGTAGCATGTCAAAGAATCAGTAGCAGCATGACAAGGGAGCAGCAAAAGCAGAACACAAGATTGTAGAGTACAGGAGCCGCGCGGCTGTATAAGCTGGAACACGCGCGACCGCGCACGTCATCGACTGCAGTTGTTTACTTTATTTTAAAATTCAAAATTTAAAGCGTAACTGAGAGAGGGTTCAATGAGGGCTTATATATAAGACGTATTATCAGTATGTAAGGGGATTCCACCCTTAGGGGGATCAATCGACATTACATATGCTCTTTTCTTTTCTTTAATTTCATTATTCGATTAGATTAGATTAGAACCCTAAAATATCTAAGATTTAAGGATTGAAGCAATTTAAGATCCTTGAAAGTTCAGAAGTGAAACAAGAGAAGAAACTCAGATTTGCTATTCTTAATCCCTAACTCTCTTTACTTCTATTTGTATCTTTCAATGTATATTCAATTGTGGATCATGGATTCTAATTCAATTATGAGTTAAATTTTATTTTGGGATTGCAATGGAATCTATTGCCTAGTTTATTTTGACATACTTTATTGTTAGCCTTATTGATTGGTATGGGATTGTCTATTAAGATTCATGCTTATTTGCTTAGTTGATTGGCCATCAATTACTGTGATAACCCATATGAACTTGAAAGACGGAGTATGGGTTTAAATTTGATCTTGATAGCTTGTGTTTGTATGTTCTACATGGTTATGTGATATATGATTCGTGCTTAGGATAGACATATACCGATGTAAGACCCCAATTTTTTTTAATAAAGATGAGTTTTCTATAAATATCATTTTTAAATATTATGGAATGAATTTGATACAATGTTATAGTTGTGGGTAATATTTATAAATTTTGTAAAGTAGGCAATTTGTTATATAATATTCGATTGGTTGGAGAATATGCGTTTTAACAGGGAATATTCGTACAACGGCACAATCATTGGTGGTCCCCACAACGGAATTATTGTCGGATTGAGAAAATGACAAAAATATTTTATGAAAATAACAGCGGAAGTTTTACCGTTAATACTGTTGAACTACTCGGTAGTAAAAGTACAGTAATACGCGTGGTTGCATAGTAGCACACGGTATTGATTATTGATGCTTATGTGATAAGTCACTCAGTTTTGTTTTATTAGTATTATTAATGTAATAAAACAAAAAAAGCTTTTTATATAAAACAGAATACTTTTATAAAGTTATTCTATAAATAGAATATATTATATTTTATTATGCACAGTGTTGCATGGTGCCTGCATAGTGTTTTGTATAGTAAATTTTTTTTATATAAACAGAATACTTTTATAAAGTTATTCGTTTTATTAGATTATAAATAGAATATATTATATTTTATTTTAAAGATTTTGCTTTAAATATGGATCGTCTGATTAAAAGTAAATCAATCTAGACTGTTCATGAATTAGTTACTACGCAGTCCATTCTTCTATAAATAGAAGCTCATTCCTTCAATATTTCTTACGAATTCACTGAAACTATAGAGAGGGAAATTTGAGAAAGAAAGAAGAAAAGTATTCTGTTACTTCACTACTCCTATATCCAGTACTCTTCTTCTTAAGGTAAGGGGTATTATTTCTTTTGTATTCATGAAGAGAACTTCTGTTATTCCATTATTTATTATTCTGTTGGAATAACCTGTATACACGGGCTAGCCTATACTTGGTGAAATTCTTCTGTTATGTCATTCTTTATTATTCTGTTGGAATATCATGTCTGTGCGTTTTATGCCGGACCTGGTTCTATTATTTATTATTCTGTCGTAATATCCTGTCTATGCGTTTATGTCGGACCTGGTTCCATTATTTATTATTCTGTCGGAATATCCTGTCTGTGCGTTTACGCCGGACCTGGTTCCATTATTTATTATTCTATTGGAATATCCTGTCTGTGCGTTTTACGTTGGACCTAGTTCCATTATTTATTATTATGTCAGAATAACCTGACTATGTGGTCTATCGCATGCCTGATGATATCTTTTGTTATTCCATTCTTTATTATACTCGGTTGGTTAATGTTTTGGCTTTTATACTCCGTAAAATTAGTGGAATATCCTTGATATTTGCGCTTGATCCTGTATATTTTCATGAAAATAGTCTTCTGAGCATTCTTAAATTTTACTGCACAAAGCAGTATCATGTTGACAATTTGGACGTTATTGCTTCCTGGATTAATTAATTCTTGAACTTGTTTTATTGAATTCTTATATCATTGTCATCATCCTCATGTTTATATTTTTTTGAAAGTTATCTGTGGAATGTAATGCATCGATGGACTTGGTATGATTATAACAAGGGATTATTCGGTGTAATCATGACCGTAATGTTACAAATTATGTGGTAAAAGTCCTCATTGGCCCGTAGTGCATTGATGGACAGTTGTTGGCATGATCATGGACATTAATGAATACACAAATATCCTTGGCCAGTAGTGCATGGATTTTTTGTGGTTGTGATACTAATGAATATCCTTGGCCGTAGTGCAGGGATGATGTGGATTATTTATTAAGTTGAGTCCCAGCAATAAAAGTGATGAAAAAGCTTTTAAATCATAAATTATAGTAGAATTTATTCTCTACTTGACTCTTTTAATGGATTGCTTATTCCGCTGCAATTAAACTTGATGTGTGTTATATTGTATCAGTTTAACACTGTTGAAGGCTAATGATAATTTATTCTGCATTATCTTAGTCATAATATTTCTTACTGGGCTAGTTGAGCTCACCCTTTCTTTCATTGTTCTACTCAGGAAATGAGAACGTAGCCGGAACTAGTTAGGGAACGGAGTGATGGTCCAGATGATAGTATTAGTAGTCCTCACTATTCTGTTAAATAGTGTGACAATAAATGTAATGAGGACTTATTCTAAGAGTGGATATTGTCTAGAAGACAGTATTTGTGTTAAAACTCATAGCTCTCTTGTTATATATTAAAGATTGTATTTCTATTCTGTACCATGTGTTTGGCGACTCAGAATAGGTGATGTATACCTATTTTGGGGGCGTCACAGTTGGTATTAGAGCTTAGGGATATGATCCCCGGCTAAGATGTGAGACTAGAACTGGAGGGGAGAGACGAGGAATTCCTTCGCTAGTATGACTTACCTAAGTTTATTTGGTATTTAATTGGTCGGTCAAAGTATAGGGATATTATGTTACATGTCAATTAACCTTTGTTTTGTGGCAATATCTGAAAATGACATCCGAGAATGTTGAGAATAGCAATGGAGCACAGGAGACCGTTGAGGTTCCATATATCAATAATCAGGATAATGTGCATCAGGAAGGCGACAATCCACATGCAAACAACAACACTGACCAAATGATGAATGATGGAATGTTCAGAGGCTTTATGCAATTCATTTAACATCAGGCGAGAGAGGCTCCTATCCAAAATGTAGGGGAAAACACTGGAAACTCTCAGACGGTCACCGCTAAGCAGTTCAAGGAGGTGGGACCACAGGAGTTTATTGGAGAGCCAAAACCACTTAAGGCGAAAACGTGGATCAAGCAGAGCACCAAGATATTAGATGTCTTAGGATGCGCCGAGGAGCACAAGGTTCCCTTTGCCACCTTTATGTTGCGAGGAGAGGCAGATTACTGGTGGGAATTGGTAAAGCATACTCAACCTGCCGCATTGAAGATGTCTTGGGAAAAGTTTCAAGAACTGTTCAATGACAAGTACTTTCCCAAAAGTATTTGCCACGTGAAGGAGGTAGAGTTCATCAAGTTGGAGTAGAATAATATGACCGTGTCGTAGTACGAAGCTAAGTTTGCCTAGTTGTCCCGGTTTGCGTCCCACTTGGTTGATAATGAGGAGAGAATGACACGGATGTTTTTAAGAGGTTTGAAACCGAATATACGTCAATATCTTATTTCTCATAAACTGTGTTTGTATTCAGATGTTGTAAATAGGGCTCAATTATTGGAGCGCGATAATGATTCAACTCAACCAAGAGAAAACAGCCGACAAAATGATAATACCAGTGAGAGCAGTCATCGAAGCGGTGACAACAAGCGTGGAGGGAATCAACATGTCAGAAATGGTGACCACTTCGGTGGTAATCATGGCCAAAACAATAAGAATGGACATTTCAAGAAGAGGAGATTCAACAATGATGGAAAGACGTCAGCACCAACACCCGTTGTTAAGGAAGGAGAACGACCACCTATCATATGCTTCAAATGCGGAGGGGAGGGACATATCAGTCCAAACTGCGTGATGTCATCCAAAGCGTGTTATAATTATGGAAAAGAAGGTCACCTAGCCCGATTTTGTCGTGCACCGAAGACAAGTCCAGTTGGAACGGTAACACAAAATACCGTCCCAAACAAGTCAAAACTAGTAGTTCAAGGGAGAGCTTTTGTTGTGACCTCTCAGAAAGCAAGGAACCCGAACGAGGTCATCACGGGTAAACTTATCTTAAACTATAACGAAATCTATACCTTATTTGATACCTGTTCTACTCATTCTTTTATTTCTCCTACTTGTGCTCAACGATTAAATTTGACTCCAGAGAAATTAGACTTTGACTTATCTGTGGAAACTCCGTTGAGAGAAACCTTCATTACATCCACTGTTTATAAGTCTTGTTTTGTTCAAATTAGTACCCCCACATTACTTGTCGATCTTATTTCATTGAAAATACTTGCATTTGATGTGATTCTAGGGATTGATTAGTTAACTACTCATCATGCTAATATTAATTATTTTCGTAAGGTTGTTAGCTTTCATATTCCTAATCAACCTATTATGCGAATTCAAGCGACCAAACCATTAAAATCAATCATGGTCATCTCAAGCCATAAAACTATTCGTTTATTGAAAAATGGATGTCAAGCTTTCTTAGCTCATGTCACAGATCTAAACAAAAATACGTCAGTTTTGAATGATATTTCTATTGTTAATGAATTTCCTGACGTATTCCCTGAAGAACTTATTGGCCTACCCTCAGAGCGTGAAATTGAATTTTATATTGACCTTGAACCCGGTACAAAACCCATTTCCAAAGTCCCATATCGGATGGCTCCTATTGAACTTCAGGAGTTAAAGACCCAATTGCAGAAATCGTTAGATATCGATTTCATTCGACCTAGTACTTCTCCTTGGGGTGCTCCTGTTCTATTCGTGAAGAAGAAAGATGGAAGTATGTGAATTTGAATTGATTATCGGGAGTTGAATCAGGTCACCATAAAAAATAAGTACTCGTTGCCTCGAATTGATGACCTGTTTGACCAGTTGCAAGGAGCACAATTATTTTCAAAGATCGATCTTCGTTCTGGATATCATCAGCTGAAGGTTAGAACTGAGGATATTTCAAAGACTGCCTTCAGAACTCGGTACGGGCATTATGAATTCTTAGTCATATCTTTTGGATTGACTAATGCTCCTACTGCCTTCATGGATATGATGAACCAAGTATTCAAGGAATATTTGGATCACTTTGTGGTCGTCTTTATTGATGACATCCTCATATATTCCAAAAGCCGTGAAGATCATGAGCAACACTTGAGACTGATACTCCAAAATCTTCGTGAAAACAAACTTTATGCCAAGTTGAAGAAATGTGAGTTCTGGCTTGAAGAAGTGGCATTCCTTGGGCATGTAGTATCAAGTCATGGAATATCTGTTGACCCGACAAAGATTGAAGCTATTTAAAGTTGGGAGTAACCCAAATTTGTGATCGAAGTACGTAGCTTTCTCGGCTTAGCTGGTTATTATCAGAGATTCGTGGAAGGATTTTCTCGAATCGCTACTCCACTAACTCAGCTGACTCGGAAAGATATAAAATTCGATTGGAGCGAGGAATGTGAGAATAGTTTTCAAGAACTCAAGAGAAGACTCATTTCAGCACCTGTTTTGACCATACCATCTAGCTCGGAGGGATTTGTCATCTATAGTGATGCTTCGGGCAAAGGGTTAGGATGTGTTCTCATGCAACATAGGAAAGTCATAGCCTATGCCTCTCGACAACTCAAAGAATATTAGAGGAATTATCCTACTCATGATCTAGAGTTGGCAACCGTTGTTTTCGCACTTAAAATTTGGAGGCATTACTTGTATGGGGAGAAAGTGGAGATCTTTACGGATCATAAAAGCCTCAAATATTTCTTCACTCAGAAGGAACTCAAAGTGCGGCAACAACGTTGGCTTGAACTGTTGAAAGATTATGATCATACCATTCAATACCATCCTGGAAAAGCGAACGTGGTAGCTGACGCATTGAGTAGAAGATCATATGCAGGTATAAGTGCGATATTGTCAATGCAAAGGCCCATTTTGTGTGACTTGCAAAGGATGGAGATAAAGTTAAAGACTCCGGGGGCCCATGTGATGATGGCGAATATACGAGTAGAACCAACTTTAATTGATAAAGTTAAAACAGCTCAAGCTACAGACCTGGAGTTGATGCGTATGAGGAAGAAAGTGCAAGAAGGTGCTATGCTGGGAGCAAAAATCGATGAGGAAGGAATACTTCGAGTCAACTCTAGACTTTGTGTTCCTAACGACCCTAATTTAAAGTATAATATCATGACGGAGGCGCACAACACACCGTTTACAATCCATCTTGGGAGTACCAAAATGTATCATGATTTTCGACATACATTTTGGTGGGGCAATATGAAGAGAGAGATAGCGTTGTTTATCTCAAGGTGTCTAACGTGTCAACGAGTTAAGGCAGAGCATCAAGTACCAAAAGGTCCATAGCAACCACTTGAAATTTTAGAATAGAAGTGGGAGCACATTACCATGGATTTCGTTACCAGTCTTCCCAAGGTTTCTCAAGGTATAGATGCGATTTGGGTCATTGTTGATAGATTGACCAAGTCGGCTTATTTCATACCTATACAAGAAACTTATACATTTGAACGTCTTGCTCGTATGTACATAAACGAGATTGTAAGATTGCATGGTATGCCAGTATCCATAGTTTCTAATCGAGACCCAATATTTACTTCACGATTTTGGGCTAGTTTGCAGAAAGCTATGGCCACAGATTTACGGTTTAGTTTGGCATATCATCCTCAAACGGATGGGCAGTCAGAGAGGACTATTCAAACTCTTGAAGATCTATTAAGACTTTGTGTCCTTGATTTCAAGGGAAGTTGGGACAAATTTTTACCATTGGTGTAGTTTTCCTACAACAACAGCTATCAAGCAAGTATTGACATAGCTCCATTCGAAGTATTATATGGAAGAAAGTGTCGTTCTCCAGTATGCTGGGATGAGGTGGGTGGAGCAATGTTGTTGGGACCGTAGTTGGTACTTATGGCTACGAAAAAGATTTAAACGATCCGGCAACGTATAAAAACCTCACAAGATCGACAAAAGAGTTATGCTGATCTTCATCGAAAGGACGTGGAATTCGATATTAGAGATCATGTGTTGTTACGTATTGCTCTATGGAAAGGAGTTTGAGATTTGGAAAGAATGAAAAGCTCAATCCTCGATTCATTGGCCCATTTTTAATCCTCGATCGAGTAGGAACTATGGCTTATAGACTCGCTTTACCGCCAAGTATGTCTCGTGTTCATAACGTTTTTCACATATCTATGTTAAGTAAATATGTGAAAGACCCACACCACATTATTGAGTTAGAACCGGACAAAATACCGGAAGATTTAACGTATGAATAGGTTCCTGTTAAAATCTTGGATAAGAAGGATCATGTTCTACGCTCCAAGGTTATACCTCAAGTCAAAGTTTTGTGGAGGAACCAAGATGTTGAGGAAATGACCTGGGAGTTAGAATCTGAAATGAAATCAAGGTATCTTTACATCTTCGACATATCAGATACGTACCCTAATTTCAAGGGTGAAATTTCATAAGAAGGGGAGGTTGTAAGACCCCAATTTTTTTAATAAAGATGAATTTTCTATAAATATCATTTTTAAATATTATGGAATTAATTTGATATAATGTTATAGTTGTGGGTAATATTTATAAATTTTGCAAAGTACGTAAGTTGTTATATCATATTCGATTGGTCGGAGAATATTCGTTTTAACAGGGAATATTCGTACGACGGCACAATCATTGGTGGACCCCAAAACGGAATTATTGTCAGATTGAAAAAACGACAAAAAATATTTTATGAAAATAACGGCGGAAGTTTTACTGTTAATACTGTTGAACTACTCGGTAGTAAAAAGTACAGTAATACGCGTGGTTGCATAGTAGCACACGGTATTGATTATTGATGTTTATGTGACAATTCACTCAGTTTTGTTTTATTAGTATTATTAATATAATAAAACAAAAAAAAACATTTTATATAAACAAAATACTTTTATAAAGTGATTCTATAAATAGAATATATTATATTTTATTATGCATAGTGTTGCATAGTAAAATCTTTTTATATAAAATAGAATACTTTTATAAAGTTATTCGTTTTATTAGATTATAAATAGAATATATTATATTTTATTTAAAAGATTTTGTTTTAAATATGGATCATCCGATTAAAAGTAAATCAATCTAGACCGTTCATGAATTAGTTACTATGCAGTCCATTCTTCTATAAATAGAAGTTCATTCCTTCAATATTTCTTACGAATTCACTGAAACTCTATAGAGAGAAATTATAGAAAGAAAGAAGACAAGCACTCTGCTACTTCACTACTCCTATATCCAGTACTCTTCTTCTTAAGGTAAGGGGTATTATTTCTTTTGTATTCATGAAGAGAACTTCTGTTATTCCATTATTTATTATTCTGTTGGAATAACATATATACGCGGGCTACCCTATACTTGGTGAGATTCTTTTGTTATGTCATTCTTTATTATTCTGTTGGAATATCCTGTCTGTGCATTTTACGCCGGACCTGATTCCATTATTTATTATTCTGTCAGAATATCATGTCTGTGCGTTTACGTCGGACCTGGTTCCATCATTTATTATTCTGTCGGAATATCCTGTCTGTACGTTTACGCCGGACCTGGTTCTATTATTTATTATTATGTTGGAATATCTTGTCTGTGCGTTTTACGCCAGACCTAGTTCTATTATTTATTATTCTGTCAGAATAACCTGTCTGTGCGGTCTATCGCATGCCTGGTGATTTCTTTTGTTATTCCATTTTTTATTATACTCAGTTAGTTAAAGTTTTGGCTTTTATACTCCATAAAATTAGTGGAATATCCCTGATATTTGTACTTCATCCAATATATTTTCATGGAAATATTCTTCTAAGCATTCTTGAATTTTACTACATAAAGCAGTATCATGTTGACAATTTAGACGTTATTGGTTCCTGGATTAATTAATTCTTGAACTTATTTTATTGAATTCTTATATCAATGTCATCATCCTCATGGTTATATTTTGTTGAAAGTCATCTGTGGCATGTAGTGCATAGATGGACTTGGTATGATTATAACCAGTGATTATTCGGTGTAATCATGACCGTAATATTACAAATTATATGGTAAAAGTCCTCATTGGCCCGTAGTACATTGATGGACAGTTGTTGGCATGATCATGACCATTAATGAATACACAAATATCCTTGGCCCATAGTGCATGAATTTTTTGTGGTTGTGATACTAATAAATATCATTGGCCGTAGTGCAGGGATGTTGTGGATTATTTATTAAGCTGAGTCCCAGCGATAAAAGTGATGAAATACCTTTTAAATCATAAAAGATTATAGATTTTATTCTCTACTTGACTCTTTTAATGGATTACTTATTCCGCTGCAGTTGAACTTGATGTGTGTTATATTGTATCAATTTAACATTGTTGAAGGCAAATGATAATTTATTCGGCATTATCTAAGTCATAATATTTCTTACTGGGCTAGTTGAGCTCACCCTTTCTTTCATTGTTCTCTTTAGGAAATGAGAACATAGCCGGACTAGTCGGGGAACGGAGTGACGGTCTAGATGATAGTATTAGTAGTCCTCACTATTTTGTTAAATAGTGTGACAATAAATATAATGAGGACTTATTCTGAGAGTGGATATTGTCTAAAAGACAGTATTTGTATTAAAACTCACAACTCTCTTGTTATATATTAAAGATTGTATTTGTATTCTGTACCATGTATTTGGCGACTTAGAATAGGTGATGTATACCTATTTTGGGGGCGTCACAACCGAGGCATCGCTCGTAGTCATTTGAGAATTTGGGCTTAAACCCTAATTATTTGTAAATCACATAGACATATAGTGATTTAGGTAATGTGGGTGTTCATGTGTTTTCTATCAATTGTGGATTATATGTGATATGAGTATATTACATTGAGATATGGCTTTACTTTACTTTCGTGTTCTCGACTAGTAATCCAGTGCAAGTAATTTGGCTTAATAGGGAGTGCATTGATTTAAATGATTTAATAGATGAAATTACAATATCAAGTCTTCATTATCTAGTCTAATTCTAGGGGTAGTTAATATTAGTTAATTTCATTGTTTTCATCACTAAATTAAATCATTCGTTTAAATAAGACTTAAATGGTTATGGGCTAATGCTTGGTGAACTTTATTAGTTAATTCTCCGTGGGGACGATACTTTACTTACTCTTTATTACTTGTTGACCGTGTATACTTGCACGCATATATTGATCGGTAAATCGACCAACAATGACTCCTATTAAACTTTAGGAGTTAAAGACACAACTGCAGAAATTGTTAGACATTGGTTTTATTCGTCCTAGTACGTCTCCTTGGGTGCTCATGTTCTATTCGTAAGGAAGAAAGATGGAAGTATGCAACTTTGAATTGATTATCGGGAGTTGAATCATGTCACCATCAAAAATAGGTATCCGTTGCCTTGCATTGATGACCTGCTTGACTAGTTACAAGGCCAAATTCTTTTCAAAGATCGATCTTCGTTCCGGATATCACTAGTTAAAGATTAAAACTGATGACATTCCAAACACTGCTTTCAGAACTCGGTATAGTCATTATGAATTCCTAGTCATGTTTTTGGGATTGACTAATGCTCCTGCTGCCTTCATGGATATGATGAACCGAGTATTCAAGGAATATTTAGATCATTTTGTATTCATCTTTATTGATGACATCCTCATATATTCCAAAAGTTATGAAGATCACGAGCAACACTTGAGGCTGATACTCCAAAAGCTTCGTGAAAATAAGATATATGCCAAGTTGAAGAAATACGAATTCTGGCTTGAGGAAGTAGCATTTCTTGGGCACGTGATATCAAATCATGAAATATCTGTTGACCCGACAAAGATTGAAGCAATTCAAAGCTGGGAGCAACCTAAGTCAGTGACCGAAGTGCGTAGCTTTCTCGGCTTAGCTAATTATTATCGGAGATTCGTGGAAGAATTTTCTCTAATCGCTACTCCATTAACTCAGCTGACTCAAAAAGATACAAAATTCGGTTGGGGCGAGGAATGTGAGAAGAGTTTTCAAGAACTTAAGAGGAGACTCATTTCAGCACCTGTTCTGACAATACCATTTTGTTCGGAGGAATTTGTCATCTACAGTGATGCTTCAGGCACAGGGTTAGGATGTGTTCTTATGCAACATGGGAAAGTCATAGCCTATGCCTCGCGACAACTCAAAGAATACGAGAGAAATTATCCTACTTATGATCTAGAGTTGGCACCTGTCGTTTTTGCACTAAAGATCTAGAGGCATTAACTGTATAGAGAGAAAGTGGAGATCTATACGGATCATAAAAGCCTCAAATATTTCTTCACCCAAATGGAACTCAACATGCGGCAACAACGTTGGCTTGAGTTGTTGAAAGATTACGATCATACAATTCAATACCATCCTGAAAAAGCGAACGTGGTAGCTAACGCATTGAGTAGAAGATCATATGCGGGTACTAGTGCGATATTGTCAATGCAAAGGCCCATTTTGTACAACTTGCAAAGGATGGAGAAAGAGATAAAGACTCCAGGGACCCACGTGATGATGGCAAATATACGAGTAGAACCGACTTTAATCGTTAAAGTTAAAGTTGCTCAACGTACGGACCTGGAGCTGATACGTATGAAGAAGAAATTACAAGAAGGTGTTGTTCCATAAGCAAGAATCGATGAGAAAGGAATAATTCAAGTCAACTCCAGACTTTGTGTTTGTGACAACTCGAATTTTTATAAGTTATTAAAATAAGAATTAAATAATTAAAATTCTTATTATGAGGTGTATATATTGTGAAATATGTGAACTGGTGTGAAGAGAATTTAAATGTTAATTTAATATTTATTGAAGTAAATAAATATTTTAATTGAATTATTTATTGAGATTATGTGATTAATATGGAGTAATGTAATTAAGTGTATTATATTAATTAGATGATTATTTAATATTTAATTAACATGTAATAATTTTAGGTTATAGTTCTAATTTAATTGAGATAATGTAGTGATGTGGTAATTGTTACATGAAGTTATAATTAGCGAGTAATTATAATGTGATAATTTTATGTGATTAATTGATGTTAAACTTTTAGTTAATTAAATTAATATAAGATTTAATTAATTAATGGATAACATTAAGAATATGTGTTAAAGGATCTATTAAAAGAGTTAAAAGAGTTTTTTAAACCTGTAACAATCCAGAATTTTTAAATTATAATTTTAAATATTTATTGAATTATATAAATATTTAATGGATGTGGTTATTGTTGAATAAATATTTAATTTGATTTGAATTGATTGGTTAATTATTTGTTAAATAAATAATTAAGGAGTAAAAGATTTAATTATTATGAGATAATATTCTAATTAAATTATAAATTAAGTTAGAGAGTTTATGATGATTAAATGAATTATTATAATGATATTTTAATTTGATTTTGTAATTAAAATGATGTCTTAGTTGTGATAACCCGGAATTTTCAATAATCTAAATTTTTTGAATACATTTTTTATTTATTTAATATTAACATTGATTATCAATTTTGTGACGAGTATCTGTCATACGAGTCTCGAGAAGTAGTCAATTTGTGTATTGACTGAGAAAATAAGAGTAGAGTTGTGCTTAACATATGTAGAAACCCTAACCCTAAGTTCCGATAGGGATTCGATAGAAAATATAATTAAAATAATTATATTGATGTGTACGTGTGTGTACTATATATAATTATTGATCAAGGATTGATCGGGTAGGGTACAATATTAGTAAACCCTGATAAGAGATTTGAAACCCTAATATAAAGATTAGAAACCCTAACGCATAGTTAGGAACTCTAATAGAAAGCCGAGAAACCCTAATTTTTAAATTGGAAATCCTAAACCCTAATTAGGAAACCCTAATCCTAATTAGTAAGCCTTAAAGTGATTAGTAAACTTTAATATAATTAGGAAACCCTAATTATACTTTAGAAATATTAATTTCTATTTAAAATCCTAATTATATTTTTGAAATTTTAATTTTCTATTTTAAAACCCTAATTTAGAAAATCCTAGAAGCTAAGGTTATAAAACCTAAGGGTTAGAACCTAAGGGTTAACCCCAAGGGTTTGGATAAAAGTCTTGTATGCCATTAAATTTAGAATGCAAATGACAAAAATGCCCTTTTGGAGTTTTATTAGATTACTTGCAAATTTTGCCAAATCAAGAGTTGGTGACCAACTAACTTGACTTTGTGACTCATAAAATCAAACAAATCAGTCCCACATCATCAGCCATATACAATGTATCATATTATATGTTGATTAAAGAGAGAGAAAGTCACCAAAAGTTGCCATTTATGTACCAACTCTCAAACAACTCTCTCTCTCTCTCTCTCTCTCGCTAATCATCCGAACTATACAAGCATTTTAGTCCCATTAACAGCCCTTAGATCCCTAAGATCATTTAAGGAGATCAAGGATCAAGGATTTTACTAGAAGGTATAAACCCTAGACTCATATTTTGATCATGTATGCTAAGATAGAGTTTGTGATTTTGTGTTTACATAAGTGTTATATGAGGTTTTATGATGATCTATGATGATCCATCATAGATCCATAGCATCAAAGTGGGTAAAAATTGAAGTTTTTCAAAACTGTCCAAGAACTCAAAAAGTGGTCTGACAACCGAATGTCAGAGGCCACGGATCCTTCCCCTTTATTGATTTTTTTTAATGTTTTATGTTTTAGATCAACAGCTTGATATGTGTTCTTTGTTCTGCAAGTGAAGTACAGTCATTTGATGTCTAGATTTCAAGATATTCTTGTCAAAACCCGTTGACCGAGCATGACCACCAGAAAATTATGGGTAACCTCAGAAAACATTTTCCAGCGTCTGATAACGTTTTATAA